>KN475897.1:78935-92084 GCA_000787095.1 Periophthalmodon schlosseri
CCACACCTCAAACAGCACTGCCATGAGTTTTTCTGCCAGTTTTTCAGCCACACCAACTAAAGAAAACATTAGAGGGGATATTTTATACTACTCGGATTTGACTAGAACAGTTGAACAAGCTATACTGTTCTACAGCACTTTCAAGTTAAGAAAAAGTAATAAACAAGAACAATGCCCATTATTAAGAGTTGTCAAACCTACTGTCCAACAATTCAGCATCACATACACAATATAAAGCAACAACCAAAACTGAAATAAAAGAAGAAATACAGAATACAATTCCATAATTGGCATTTCCAACCTTTTTAGTATTTTTCGGGGATGAGCAATATATTGATTAAAAAAATAATGTTTTTTTGACTAATAGATCAAATATTTGAAGACGTATCTAATAAAGTTCATCCAAAATACATTGCCATTTACCTCCAACAGTGGGTGGTGCAAGTAATGTGTCATTGATGCGCAACAAAAAGAGAAGCAGCACCTCCCATGTTTCCCTCACCATGGAAACAGACTCGCGAGCCAGTTTTTGGACTGCAGTTAGGACCTGCTGGCACAGTCTGATGTGGTTTAGACTGTGCTGGTCAGGTCTACATGAGGAGAGTAGGTGAAAGGTTACAAAAACAAAGTAAAGAGCCATTGCTTTGGTATAGAATTTAAAACTAAACAATCTTAAGAGTGCCATACCTTGGTACAAAGACATTGTAGAGATGTTTGAGGATGAGCTGGATGTACATATTGGGCTCTTTGATCACAGGCTGCGGCATAGAGTCTCTGGGAGAGACCAGGGCCATCATCCAGTCTGTGTACACATCCACGCATAGTTTGACCGTGTCACCCTCTAAAGGCAGGGTGAGGCCGTAACAGAGTACCTCCATGGTCCATTTCACCTGAAACACAACATTTTCTCTTAACTCACTTTGATTTCAGAACTTGGGTTTGAATATTTTTGCTTAAACACATTTACTGTTGTGATAATAATGTGAATGCTTTTGTGCTAAGTAGTGTTGTCAAAATTTCAAACTGGATTTTGATACTAAGGAATAGACTCAATACTGATTCCGATACCACGATGATAATTAAAAAACACTTGTTCTTTAGATAATAGAATGTCATTTTCAACATTAAATCATAGTACTTTCTTGTATATTACCATGTGGCTTTATATCTGTGTAATCCCTCAGTCATCCAGGTAGGTTCAATAGTGGCCTATGGACATATACTAGTCTATGATCCAGATCATTCTAAAGCTATTCAGGAAAGGTTCCTTTCTGTCCTGTAAATGTGACTTTTTTAATATTGATACCTACTCAAATGAGCAATTATTAAATACAGCTTGGAAGACCTACCTATGGCATCCAATCACCATCCTCGCCAACTTCATCCTCACCTACATCAGCCAATCATCAGAGCGTAAACCGGATACAGCTTCTCTGTTGCTAATCCTCATCCAGCCTTCTTCATTTAAACCTACTCTTCAGTTTCCTCATTTGCTACCCAGCTTGAGTGACACCCACGTGCACCCCATCACCCAATTGACATCATCATCCTCCTTTGCGTCTTCACCCTCCTCTTTGTCTTCACCCTCCTCTGTAATATCATCCTTGGCTCTTCTTGGACTCATCCTCTACCATCACCAGAGTCCAGGCCCCCATCATTACGTAGTGTCCTCTGCTGGATTCTGAGCCTCAAACATTTAACATGCAATATAATGCTCCTCTAATGCTTTCTCTTTGTTTCTGTCAGACTCTCTTATACATGCAATAGCCATTAGCCACTAATACTAGAAATGGTAAAGGAATATTTAATCACTTTTCCTGGTTGTGCAGTCCATCTTTGTTTCTATAATGATCATCTGATGACTTCCGCTAACAAGCTCACTTATCAAAATAATCCCCACTAGTCGATTATTAATGTGCTCCCAACATAATTACTAGCTACCAACATAATTATGATGTGCTGAAGATAACCAGTTCCAGCTCCGAACAAACAATGTTATTGACAGAGGGAAGATATTTCTGTATACTCTGGCACATTTACATACCTAGACAGACCATAACAATTATTATTACTGGCCTTTTGTTGTTACTATCATATGTGATATCAGATGTGTTTTATATTCTCACACAAAACTAATTTTGGACACTTACCTGCATTTGATTTAACTTTCAGTTCAACCATTATAAATAAAAAGTATTCACATTAACAACAGCACAATTTTATATATGCATCATCTTCTGGGAATATAATTTTATGGTCTCACATATGTTACCTTTGATCCTGTGCAAAGCAGTTGTATTGTCACTCACACATTTGCCCAGCATCACCAAAAGCTTAATTTCATGTCACTCCACACTTATATTGTCATTCGAATAATTAAAATCAGGGCCTGCTGTGAGCCATGTAGATAACATAACAATAGTCTTTTCCTAAGGCTTAGCAACACTGACCTACAACAGAGCTAATATTCACATTGAAGTAAGGTTCCTTCTTACCTCCTTGTCAGTCTTGAGGATGTTGTCGGTGGCTACAGGGCTTACAGCTGTTCCCAAGGGCTTGACCACAGCATTGGCCACCTCCGTGCCCACAGTGGGGGGGTAGGTGTGTAGAACGCTGAGGTTGCTCTGGTCACTTTGCACCACCAGCTGAAGGGAGCGCCACTCTGAGTACATGCTGCTGATGTCAGGTGTACTCTACTCACACCTCCTGCCTCCACCTGTGCACACACCACATCAGCACTTCAGACATTTCACTTTGCGGTACTTTCATAATGATAAAAGTGTAGCTGCAAGGTTAAGAACATATTCATAATATACTTGGGGCTGTTATTGGTGTTTTCAAACATAGTTTGCAAGAAATGCCTCTTTGAGTGGATTGTATGTGTAATATTGACACGCGGAGAGGTGTATTAATAAGCATGGATATTGGTAGTACGGTATTTGGGAATGATCTCCAGCAAACTGACAGGCTCATGTTTATCTAATACTGCAGTAACTTGTACAGTAACCATATTGACTAACACTCTACAATATCACGTAGCATAACGCTTAGTTAGTGTTGAAAACGAGACATCCATTGATGTGAGGCATAAAAACAATAACAACGCTATTAAACCCGAAAACTAATGACAACCCGACGAAGCAAAACCAGGAAACGGTTCGGGGAAATAGAAAGCTAGCTTATGCTAGCCTGTGTTTATACGACAACATGCAAGATGACCGTCTTTAATCGGCTAATCCATGGCATGTATACCACCACATCTTTTACATCTAGCTGTCAGGCGGGTGTCAAAAATACATCATGTCTCCTGATCTTAGATGTAAGTTGTTTTTATCTACGTGGTATAGTTGCTAGCCTATTAGCACAGCTAATGTTGGCTAGCCTGCAGGTTGACATTAGCAAATCTCCTGTCATACGGGCTAGCTATTAACTTTGCCGGTTCCTAACGTTTATACGTTTGGTCTAAAATCAGGAGCTGCATTTTACCTGGACACGTTGGAAATGTTGTCATAACAGAGCTCGGAAACTTGCGAATTGCTTTTCGTTATCCTGCTCTAGACCATAACAGCCTCCATCTTCGCAATGTCAAGGCTTGGAAAGTGCTGCCTGACGGGCTAATGGGAAACAGGAAGGGACTGTGCACTGCGCCCACTACTGGAGTCATGACGTATGCGCACAGAAGCTACTGCAAAGTTATGACAAATTTGACCACCAATATATCCTCTAATATATGTAATATCCCATCACTGGCCAGATTTATCTGTCAAGTACATGGACCACCATGTTGGCCTACAATTAGAAAGGATTAGATAATGCCAGAAAGTAAGGGTATCTTACATACAGAGAATAATGCACGTGATTAGCTATGCCAGAGGTGCTAAAGTGGAGTTCTTCTAAAATGCACAATAATTAAAGATACAATAATTATAGGCATCTCTTGTATTTGGCTCTTGACTGACTAATAAGTTCCAAATTAGAGTAGAAATAATGGCAGACCACACCATCTAAACATCATAGTTCTTTTATTGAAAAATAATAAAGAACTGTAATGTAAGCTTATGTTACACCTTAATTGTGATATAGTGCATACATGTTAATGTCATGTTCAACAATGACAAATCAGCAGTAGTAAGCCTGGGGGTTTTCTATCAGAAGAGGGCAGCAGAGCTTATAGAAGCTGCTTTTGAAAGGGTTTGAAGTAAACAAGGATAAATACATCAATATATCATGTGTATATTTTGTCCTATGTAGATACTTGAATTATGAATAGCTTTGATCAGTGTACAGCCATGATTACAGACTTAGTTGGACACATGTGTGTCATAGTGTACTTGAAGCTCCAAGAGAATGTGGTATGTCTGTTTGCAATTTTCTTAGAGCTCCTGTTATTTTGAACCTCTATTACACATATACACATATGTAATTAAAATTGTGTCAACAGAGTGATTATTTCAGTAGAAATTCATTTAAAATGTAAATCAGATGGGAGCAGTTTGCAAAATGGCACTTAGCCCACATATGGTTCTCGATACATTCTACACTCCCAACAAAACCACCAGTAATGTGCATAGTAACATTTTTCCTCAAATGAATGCAATACAGGTGTAGACCAGATGCAATGGAAAAGCAAACAGCCAGTCAATCATGAGTTTTTTCAGCAGTCAACATATGGCCATATTATCTCAAGTCTATCCTTTCAGTGTCTATGGCATCCATGTGCGCGCTGCTTATAAACCGACTGCACGTCTCTGGGTGATGTCCACAAATGGGGAGAGGCAGGAGAGAGAATTACAGAGGAAAGTCAACATTCTTCTCCACCCTTCGTCCATGTTTGGTCAGGAGCGTGCACAGAGTCAAGAGCGCTACGACTGATAGCCATAGGACAATGCATCTAAAAGAAAGAATAACAGAGTTCAGTCCAGGTACTCACACAGTTGAATTGAGAGTAATGTAATAAATAAATAAATAAATAAATAAATAAATGTGTGAGTGGGTATCAGTGTGAATTATGAGTCTAACTTGGATTTCTTTTATTTAAAGGGCCAATATTACACTATTTTTCTGATCTCTGTTATAATGCTGTTTCTTCATCACAAACATACTTGGAGTTGTTTTGTTTCATTCACATGTTTAACACACAAACCCTGTATATTTAGGCTGAGTTCTTCTCTCAAACACTCTTCCATCTTGCAATCATGATTCACTAGAGTCATTTGGGTGACTGAACTAAACTAAAGGTAAAAGGCAGCTGTTAACTTGAAAACTACGACTACATGACATCACAAGGTGGAACAGGGCATTTTGAGCTTTGGAGATGTAGACAGACTAGGATTACTCAAACGTCAGTGAATGAAACAAAATATAACTCTGGGTATTAGAACATGGCTTAAAGCTCACAACAGTCAATTTTGTGTAATATAGGACCTTTATTTCAATTACATGAGAAAAATATGTTTTTTAATCACATTTTCAAGAAACTTCCACTTTGCCACATACATTAGGTCTATATTTGAATGTCTATTGCACAACACTAGTATGGAAAAGTTATCAATTAACTTAAAGTTCAACTAAAATCCAAGATGTGCATTTGTTATGTGTTGACTGAGACCCATGAGTGCACCCAGGTATGTCTTTGCATGTTTTTGCTGTAAATAGTTAAACACCTGTTGACATGTCTCTGTCATAGCTAACCTGAGTGAAACTGTGCAGTGCAGCAGAGCCCGTCCCCCCGGGCAGTACGATAGATGGGAGACACACACACTCGGGCTAGTGGGGGGAGGTGGGACAGGCGTGTAGACAGAGACTCGGGGGGCAGGTACATAGTGGAGCGCTGAGCCGACACTGAGTTCTGCTGATCCTCCCAGGTGAGCCAGTACCCTCTGAGTCCAGAACCACTGCCCCTCCAGTCCACCTGCACCGAGTCGCTGCCCACTGTGGTCAGCTGCAGGTCTGACAACGCTGGTGTCACTGAGGGAACACAAAGATTTTTCCATAGACATTTTTTCATTGTTTAAGTTATTGTTTAGTGAAGTGTTGTTTTGCCTCCTTAAAAGCACAATGGTGTCACAAACAGCAATTGGCTGTCTTGAGCTCACTTTTAACTTCTTGTTAGTGGTTTAAGATGAACACAGATGACACATTACAGTTCAGTGTATCAGTAAACCTACACATGGCATTTCTACTGTATTCATGTAACTTATTTCTAAATCTGATCCTGTATAATAGACCATGTTCTTGATATGGTTTTGGTGACCATTATGTTTTTATTCTAATTACAGCAATGTACATCATCAAACTGGAACAATTTGTCACACAACTGCTCAGTGCTTATAGTACAAGTAGTTTGATACTGCACATCCAATGACCCACTACTGTAGAGTGAAGGCCTTTTTCTTGTGTTGGACAAAGTAAACAGTGCCATTAACTGCACTTTAGGGTTAGAACTTTTATAACTGCCAATGTTTGATTTGTCACCTCATTCATTGCCATAGTGTGGAGGTTAAAGCTCTGCTGCTCTGTTAACTGCTCAACATACTCCTAATGATGACAAGAGACACATAAAGATGTAATTCTATCGCGCAGAAGCACAATAATGTGGGAGTGCAGAGGTGGTCAGACTGGAATGAACCTGAACAAGCAGACTTATGTGGGATTAAACCTGGATATCTGATCTCACCTTCCTCTGTGCACACTTTGACCGACATGGCTCTCTCTGTACCAGAGGAGTGTCTGGCGCTCACGGTGATCAGGTAGGTGGAGTCTGGTTGGAGATTCCGTAGCACAGTGGAGTTTTGGGTCCCGCTAACGGTGACAGCACTGAGCTTGCCATTGGGCAGAGTGGAGTATTCAATGTAGTAACTGATGACCTGGTCAGGCTGAAGGGGGCCCCAGTTTATCCGCACACTGCTCGACCCCAACTCAGAGATGGATATAACAGCCGGGCTCAGCACCTCTGTTGAAAAATAATAACTTATTACTAACAATAAAAAAACTAAATGCTTAATGCATCAGTATACAAAACAGCACAAATGATAATACATATAATATGATATGTTTTATTAAAAATATGTATTGTAAATCGCACCAAGTATGTTATATGTTCTAGACTGGAATAAGTTTATTCTTGAATGCAACACAGCACTATGCTGAAAAAGCAAGAAACTGGACTGGATAAAAATAAGTTTTTTTTCCTACTATAAATTGTCACTTATCACAGCCATCCATGGCATGTTAACTTTAAATGGCAGACGTGTTGCCTGTAAGTCTAAACTTAAGATAAACAAAACCAGTTCACACTAATCTAAATCTGGACACAGACCTACAAGGTGACAGAAGAGTTGCCAAGCGCTTGTTTGTATTTAGAAATCTAAAAGTTAATTTATAATCTATAGTTAATATAATTACATATAAATAAACGGCAAAAGTCAAATCTGTCAATTGGACAAAAAAGTTGTAGAAGTGAAGATGTTTCGCTGCTCATCCAAGCCGCGTCTTCGGTGCTGGTCAGATTACTGGTGGACACTGCCTTATATCTATCTGAAGGGAGGAGCTAACTACACTGAAACGGTAAACAGCTATTGTTTACAGTTTCTATATGTATGCTAGGTCTATTGAGCTACACTAAGCGTGCACTGTGCCTGAGTCATACTTAGCATATTCAGACACCTCTTAATGGTTCACTTCTACAACTTTTTTGTCCAGTTGACAGATTTGACTTTTGGCTTTTACTATGGATCAGTCCTGGATGACTGAGGGATTACACAGAAATATTAATAAACATTAATAATACAGATTTAAACTCAAGCCAGTCAAGTTTATTTGTAGAACATAATTTCTACACAATCAACAATAATGTAGATATAATGAGACCACTCAGCAACATAAAAGGCTGTGTCTTAAATCCAGGACACTGGATCAACTGTCCTCACATAAAAAGAAGGAGAAAAGAGCTATTGACCATAACTAACCTGGTTTGGTGGTGAAGGTGACAGAGAGAGCGTTGAAAGCCTGCTCATTAGACTCTGGGGTCAGGGTGGCCACATATGTCGTGTCAGGCTTGAGTCCTGTTAGCCTGGCTGTGCTGGAGTCTGCAGACTGAGTAAACCTTTGGTACTGACCACCACCAACACTAGGACTGGTTCCAGGACCCCCACTTCCACTCCCTGCCCCTCCAGTGGGCGCTGGACCAAAGCGAATCTCATAGAAGCCGTTTAATCCTGTGAGCACAGGGCGCCACTGAAGAGTAGCAGCATTGGTGGAGATGTCCCGTGCTGTCATTCTTTCAGCTCGGATAATTTCTAGAGAGAAGAAAGAGAAACCATTTTGATTAAAATATGATATTTATATGTGCATTGCTGTTGGATAACTTAAATAGAAAGCAACCAGCAGGCCAGGATTCATGTTTGTGCCACTTGCAATGGTGGAAAACCTTTGCAACTACCTCCATATTATTATTTTATAATAGGATTATGATTCATAAGATTCATTAACTCGCTCTCAAACATGGAGGGATTTTGCCTGGAAGAACCTGATTAGATTTTTTATTACACCTAAACTAAAGAGTAAACAGTTAAAGATGCATCAGATTTGTTGGTAGGAATGTGGAGAAATCGATGTGGACCATTCTCATATATTTTGGAAATGTTCAAATATTACTGTGTTTTGCGAAATCGTTTGTGATGTACTGGGGCAGGTGCTGGGATATTCAGTCCCTTTGACACCTGAACTGGTTTATCTATATATCTTCTCAGAGGACACTATTCACCTATGCAATATATATCTGTTCAAAGTGATGTCATTAGCTGCCAAAAAATCAATAACCAGGAACTGGGGCACAACTTCTGTGCCCTCAAAGTGATCAGTGGACATTAACAATAAAGGACATCTATCTAATGGAAAAAATAACTCATAGACTGAGATTGCAAGAGGCACAAATGAAGAAAAAATGGGAAAAATTGACATTATACATGCAAAAGTAAAGGCCAGGTCACCCAGGCTTCTGTTTTTGTTTTTTTGTTTTTTTGCCTTTGGTTTTCCTGTTATGCTTGTAAAACTGACAAAATCCAACAAAAACAAAGTGACAAAAAAGATTAATCAACTCTCCACCATAGACATAAAAATGCATTCACATAAAAAGTGAATTTACTTTGCATCAGCTGTCATTAAAGACATGTTTGATAATAGGTAGACTTAGCTAACGGTGTATTGTTGGTTTCATACCTGGAGCCACCCACAGTGCAGACGTACTATTCTATTACACACATACAACTCAAACAACTATCCCTCTAGGCCCTCCACACAATCACAAAACCTACATTTATACTTATAATATCTTTAGGCACTTCTACTTGCCATTCTTAAGGCCTTGCATGCTGCTTCAGTACATGCTGTGACTGAGCTGTCCCTGGTGGCTGTACGCCTTCCATCTTGAGGCTATATATACACTTACATACATCACTGAATCATTAAACTGTTAATAGATAGGCCTATCTCATTACTGCTTTCATGACACACAGACAGTCCCTGTAAAGGATCAACTCTCCAACTTCTAGGAGGCATATGGCTATACAGTGAATACAGACCTAGGTTTGAATGTCCTTATGTTCAACAAGGCCCGGAGTTTTTGTTGCTATTTACTTGTCTGGATGACTTGTGATTGCACATATTTTTTTAGGCCAAAACATATCACGTTTTCCACCACATTAAGTCTTTCATTCTGCATGTTACAATTTGCGTGTGTTGGATTAATCCGTGAATGCTGACATAAAGACAATACATGGAATGAAAAAGGACCTGTTCTTTCTTGAAATGTAAGTTATAAAAACACAATTTGTCACAATTTGAGTCTTGACAGCTCTGTTTTACCTGGCAGCACATATGGAATACATAAACTTTGCTCATGGCATCAGGCGCCTTTTGGACCCAGTAGTGCAAAAAATCAATGGGTTATGCAAGGATAAATGAGTTGTATGAATACACCTGTAATTATTGGGTTCTATATGTATGTATTTTGTGCTCCATTGCTTTTAAAACATATACAGTACATATGGGTTATTGCAACACAGTCAAAAGAGTGTCTTTCCTTTCCTGGACACAGGGGGAATACCATGGCATTCCCAGGGCAGTAGAATAGTCCATGTCTAGAAGATTATAGAGGAGGCCTCTAAATTATGTCACATTTAATACATTTACATATACACAATAAAAGGTTAACATCAGTGAGAACTTTTAATGTGTTTTTTTTCTAAATTCAGCTGTTGGTATTCTATATTTTTTAACGTTCTTGACTTTGTACAGCTTATCAATATGTTTAGGCTTGGATAGACAAAACAATCTTAACATACCTCAAAAAACCCTGCCTCATATTATATTGGGATACTTTCCATTTCAATTACAAATCTCTCTACTCTCTTTTTTCTCAAGGCAACATTGAAATAGAGGGTTACAGCACATATTGAAGGACATATTGAATACTGAATATGAATGAGCGTTACTCACCTATAATGGCATTGCGGAGATCTTCTGTGATGATACTCAGGTCATCGATATCCACAAAGTACAAGTGCCTGTCAGTAGGGTGCGTCACCACATCCCTGAGCACCTGATAGTTCCCATGTCCCGTAGAAACAACCAGTATTGCCACACCCTCGTCCCTCAGTGCAGCCATGGGTCCTGTTACATCTCCAGGCTTCACCCCATCTGTCAACCACACCAGCACCCTAGGGAGCCCCTTCCTGGATCCTCCAGGGGTCCCTGGTCTGAGAACACTTTCTGCGGCTATCTTCAGGGCTTCTACTGTGTTAGTATCCCCTCGGAGCGGTCGGATGTTCCTCAGTGCCCCCTGTAGGCTGGTCTGGGAGTAGTGGGTGCCAAAGTCAAACTCCACTTTTGGCTGGGTGCCCACTTGCAGGAGTCCCACCCTGACCTGATCCTCACCCAGAGAGAAGGGCAGCAGCAGATCGGACAGGAAGGAGAGCAGGCGCGAGTGTTCATATGAGGAGACACTTCCCGAAGAGTCCAGGAGGAAGAGGACATCACCTTCACAACAGTTCAGCACTAGAGAACAAATTTAAAATCAGTATTCAAGATTGTAATGGTGTATAGGGGTTAAAGGGATAGGGGTTATAGGGAATCAAAGTATTTTATATCAAAGATCTCACACAAAATACTGCATTTGCATTCCTGTACTAGTGGAGGCAAATGGAGAGAAGGACCAGTATAGGGATAATTTGATAACAGGTATTACACTGCTAACCTCACAGCTTTGCAATATTATTGATTTATTTTTCGTTTAAGTGAAGTTTTTTTGTTTCCTGGAATCCAGAATACAAAAATCTAACTGGGAACTGAAAATTATGGCGGATTTCTGAAGAATCAATGACTCAATTTATGACTGACGCAATAAACTGAGTCAGTCATAAACTGAGACTGAGATCATAAGATCATCTGAGATAAATTAGATTTTTATTTGTAAATGATTTTATTTGTAAATGACAGGTGACCAATGAGCTCCTTCGTTTCACACGTGCCACTGAAAAAAACCCAAATCTGATTGTACAGTCACGTTTGGTCAGGTTTGAGATAGAACAGAGGGAGTGGGGACCAGACTGATATCCATCTGTATAAAAAGTACAAAGAGATATCATTCTGGATTTGCCAGGCAAGTTTTTTGGGACTTTGACACATAATTGGCTTCAGCATAAGCATGATTTCATGACCATGAGAGAACAGGGTTTAATATTTGTATAATTATGTCTTAATAACAGCCCAAAATACATATAATATATCAATCTAAAATCCTCCCCACCCTTAGGCATAAGGAAAGTTTTCTCACTTTTGTTGCACAACTTTTTCCACTTAAGCTTCTTTTGACAAGGTGCCACGGAATCTCCATGTGTTTTCCATGGAACATAACGATTAAAACATTTATTGAGAATACTGTTAGCTGTCAAGAAGGCAGGAAAGTTTGAAAAGACTAAACAGGAACCATACATTGATGAAAATACAAGATATGTTCTTGGCCACAACTTCAAAGCCTGTGCAGTGAATCAAGGGGTCTTTCCCACCATTTCTCTACTTTTCATTACAGTGGGCTCTAGTTAAAAGCTGAGGAGAAAGCAGTGAAAACAGTAGCTGGCAGGTATTAAAAAGGGAGTGGAAGCCGGAGAACTGAACAGGGAATATAAAAGGCGTTAAAGGAGCAGGCCGGTAAGGGGGGTTCCGTGTGAGGGGCGAACAGGAATGCTGCAGTCCTATACTATACAGGGCAATGAAGAGATCACAGAGAGACAATATTCTGATTCTGCACCAGATGTCCTCATGGAACCTATAGGTACAGGGCCAAATCAGAGTACATACAGTTTGAATTGTACCAATACCTTAAGATAAAAACACTGTAATGATTCATTCATTGAGTTTCTGAAGTTGTGCACTTGTTTTTACATAAACTTGTAAACTAAAATTATTATTTACACCAGTTATAACAATTTAGGGCAAGTTGATGTCATTCTTTGACACTTTGGAAGACATCAGAAGGGTGAAGTCATTCCCAGGATAATGTCATGCTTGACACCTTTTGTTTTCTTTGGCAGCTGTTTCTTTTTAATTTATACATTTTTGCCTCTTGACTGAAGCCTCTATGAGACTTGGTGTTGAAAGCTTAAAAGGTCAGGGAAGCTTTCATACAAATCAAACATGTACTTACACATGCACACTCTGCCATTCACCTCAACACGTCAAAGAATTTCTCACATTTTAATGTTTGGCTTTCTGTATTGGTATATGCGCATTAAAGACCTTGCATAAATCTGTCATTTATGTCTATCCACTTGTTAAAGTAAATAGTTTGTTGTCCTTCTCTTGCAGTGCTCAATATTCTACACATACATCTATACACTCTAGTTGACAAAAGACAGAGAGAAAAAGAGAGAGAGAGAGAGAGAGAGAGAGAGAGAGAGAGAGAGAGAGAGAGAGATTTCCACTGAATTCTATGCATTATTCATCCATTTCTTTTTTGTAAGGTAAAAGTCAACCTCTATTAATAATCATCACAAAGAAACTATTAGCCTTTGCATTTAGGTGTTACAGCACTGAGATCCTTACAATGACATACCATTATAATTGGTAATGCTTTTTAAATTGTTGTAAGCC
>KN475903.1:4803-25306 GCA_000787095.1 Periophthalmodon schlosseri
ATGACAACGGCGAGGATGTGTCTGCTCTCAACAGGGACAAGAGAGAAGGCTGGACAGTGTAACAGGGAGAATATGGAAATCATTTAGGTCACTATGCTAACAGAAACAAAATGATATGATGTTATGCTATGTATCTTTGTTAGATTGAAAGAAGATGTTTGCACTTTAGTAGTAGCAGCAGTAGTAGTAGTAGTAGTAGGAGTAATAGTAGTAGTAGTAGTAGTAGTAGTAGTAGTAGTAGTAGTAGTTATAGTAGTCATGAAATGTCCAGTTCATTTATAAAACCCATTTAAAGTGCTGTACAAAGGCAATGTAACGTGAAGTAATATATCTGATAAAACAAGACATGCAACATAAGCTAAAAAGTGTAGTAGTAGTAGTAGTAGTAGTAGTAATAGTAGTAGTAGTAATAGTGGTCACATAAAGTCCAGTTCATATATAAAACACATTTAAAAAAAACCCAAAAAAAAAAAACATCTGTTCAAAGTGCTATACAAAGGCAATATAAAGTGAAGTAATATATCTGATAAAACAACACATGCAAAAACAACCTAAAAAGAGTAGTAGTAGTAGTAGTAGTAGTAGTAGTAGTAGTAGTAGTAGTAGTAGTAGTAGTAGTAGTAGTGGTCTCCATGCCAAGTCCTGTAGTACCCAATAGTAAAAGTAGGGGTACACTGCAGGTACATACACTAACCTTTACATTCAAGGTTCATATGAGGGACAAGTATAGTCCCTCTGTACATGTGTATTTTTAAGTGTGTATTTCCTCCAAAGCGTTTCCATCAGCAGAACCTTGGAGGATTTCTCAAACATCAAACATGATACAAATAAATGCATGCATGCTTTTATATACGCCTGATCTTTCTTCAGTCATCTTGTTGATTACACAGATCTGCTGGTGATTCAGAGAGCTGGCAGTGCTCGGACTTGCTAATGAGCCGCAGTAGCGTACATTGGTGCATTGTGTCCCGTTGTAATAATATCTTGTGATCCCCGCAATAATGCTGCAGTTATCAGTGCTCTGGTGCTTAGATGGACTCAAATTATGTGGGAAATGAAGATCAGATACGCCACAAGCCGGACTTTGGCCTATGGGGACAGTTTTGGTTCCAACCCACCTATGATATGTGTGGAGATTAAACTTGGAGGAGTGCTTGTCATTATCTGTAGCTGTAAAATAATTGTCCTTGAAGAAATTAATTACCTTTGTGCGCGGATGCACTCTTTGTGGGAAGTGATTTGGAGTTAATGAAAACTGAAACACTGTCATTGTTCAGACCGCCCCTCATTTTTCAGCCTAATAAGTCAACAGAGGCACACAGCTCTGGGGCGGGCTTTAGGTACCCCGCACCTATACCGTTTTTCATTTGGCCAGCTAAGAGGAAAAGTTCTGTGACAAAGTTTAAGCCAGGTAATTATAGTACAACATTTTGGACAAGGTCAAAGGTCAGTTATGAATTAAGGTCCAGAAAATTTATATATATAACTGATCCACCAGGATTCAGAATCATTTCCTGTTATATACCATTTACAATTTTAAAGCTGCTATATTACACAAAATTGACTCTTGTGAGATTTAAGACATGTTAGAAAGTGGTTACCGACTCAAAAACATACCTGGAGTTGTGTTTTGTTTCATTCACACATGTTGGAGTAATCCTTTATTATTAGTCTGTCTACATCTCCAAAGCTCAAAATACTCTGTTCCGCCTTGTGATGTCATGAAGCAGTAGTTCTCATGCTAACAGCTACCTTTTACCGTTTGTTCATTAAAGATGGGAAATTCCAGGGCTGAAATTATTCTAACGATTTTAATGAAGGTGTATGGCGTGGAGCACTTCCTGTATTACCACATGATATCACAAGGTGGAACAGAATGTTTTCTGTTTTAGAGAAGAATATGCAAGGTTTGTGTGTTAAACATGTGTGAATGAAACAAAACACAACTTGAGGTCTGTTTGTGACGAGGAAACAACGTTATAACATAGATCATAAAGTAACATAATATGGGCCCTTTAACAACTTAAATCCAAACTGCTGAATTATACATGAACTATCTATTCCAGACTCTTTTTACTTATATTTCTTTGGTATAGTGACATTACAGTATTGATGTAATCTGACTAAGAACAGAGTGCAAATACGGCCATAGAGAGGGTTAATTAATATAATGACTCTTCAACATACATATAGTTCCCCTTAGATATTCATACCAACGTTACTTCTTTGTACTGACAATGTACATCTAAAGCTCAGGGCAATTCCAACAAAAAGCCTAATTAGAGAGAGGGTGTTATTAGGCATGGTTAATTGCATTAATCTATAACGATGAAGATAAGATTGTATAGAAGATGCAGAGCTCTACACAGCTGTCAGGGCACCAGCTGATCCCAGACTCCATCAGCAGCAGCAGTCAGCAGAACGTGAAGCGCTTTGATGTGGAGATAAGTCTGAAAGCATGCACATAATAAGGATTCTTATCTCAGGCAATTAAGTGTACAGGGATAACAGTGTGCAAATGAAAGAAGTGCTGCTCCGGCACCTCCATACAACAGCCTCAGTGACCTCAAGTCACTTTAGAGCTAGAAGAATCACTCGCCTGCACCTGACCCTATCCACGACTCTCATACCAACTAGCTACCATGTGCTGTTTTACTATTCAGAATCTCCTCTGGTCTTCCTCCAGGCTCCAGTCTGTGAACTACAAACTTAAGATCCGTCAGTGTACTTTCAAATAGGCCTGTCATGATAACACATTTTGAAGCACGATATACTGCTACAGAGAAATATTGCGATAAAAGACAATAGTGAAACTACTTAATACCACTGTCACAAAGCAGGAGAGTCCCAGTAAACCAGTTTTTAAATAGACAGAATCATTGAAAGACCTGAGCTGCAACAAATAAATGGCAGAATGAACCTATAATTAGCCATAGCAGCTATTCTCTCTACAGCCCAAATCGTACTTTATTACATAACAATCTCTCCATTATTGCAAAGAAAAAGTACCCACGATAAATAATGAGCCCCAAAATATATTGTTCCAGCTTTCATATATAGAACAGTAAGTGGATTGTAATTCTCATGACAGGGCGACTTTCAAATGTGTTCCTCTAAGTGAAACTTATCACACAACAGACCTTATTCCAACCTGAGTGTACCTTCACCTCTTCATGGAATGTTTCAAAGTATGGCATTAAACTTATCTATCTCCATGGAGACAAGCAGGTGATGCCACCAGGCAAGTTAGTTCAGACCTGTGGATGTAAGATAGATAAGTTTAATGCCATACTGTGGAACAAGCAATGACATATCCATGGAGACAAGCAAGTCAGTTTAATACCTCATTCATCCTGGAGTGGTCCATGGTAAGAAAAGTGTTTTTTTCTCAATTCTGAAAGTACTGCTTTGGCCTTGATAGGGGTCCAAACATCTTGTCCAGATGACTACATCTACAGTGCTCTTAAATAGGCAATTTACTTTTTATCAGACATAGTTTCATTTCGTTTACAACCCAAGTACAAATACTTTTCCCAATGTGGGTGAAGTAACTTGCTCATACTATACACCACACATGGTGTTGAATAACAGGAATCCAACCATAATCTGTAAAGTCAACTGAACTGAACCAAATGTTTTGCTGCAATGTCCCTGTTGTCTTTAAAACTATATAATATCAATATAAAAACATGAAAAGATTATAGCAATTATTAAAACTAAAATTGTTACATTTTCATATGTTGTACTGGAGCAAAGTGAAGAAAACACAAATGCAGTTCCAATCAGTGGCCGAAGGGTTTCGGAGCCAGCCACAGTCACAGTGAAGAAAACAAAGTCCTCCTCTCTGTAATGTAGTGCAGGGCTCTGTCTGCGCGCCTCTCAGATTGCAGTTTGATCCTCTTATTTGTTGTGAATAGAGTAAATCAGCCTGGAGCAGCAGAATGGAGAGGTGAAATCCTGCTCACAGGGACAGTACAGCCCAGTGTCTGATGGGAAATGAACTGTGAGCTATACTCACCGTCGCTGCGGGAACACCAGAGGAGCCAGCACTAAACTCATTAGTATCAAGTGTATTGGAGTGAAATGGAAGTGGGACAAAGTAGCAGGTACACAACACCGCGACTGAGGCTTGGCTGCAGGTGGGGGGGGATTAAAAGCACAGATTGAAAGAGAAAAGTCATTGAACATTATTGACGTCTGACAGGAGGTAGCTCATGAAGTGTAAGGCCAAGGTGAGCCTCCAAATGCACAATATCTGAAGCTATATGAACACGAACCAGACTTATACAAAATGGTACACATAGATTTAGAATAGGATTTAAAGTATATTTTTGTGATTTTCAAGTTTTTGTTTTAATCTATTTAGGAAATATCTAGAAGCCCCATGATTATACTAAACTGTACTAACACTGATTTGACTTTCAGATGTGAGCAGTACTTGTGTACACAGTCTCAGGACATATTTAAGTCACTGTGTTTATAATATATTAGGGCTGCAACGATTAATCGAATAATCGTGACTAGCTGGCTACACAAAATAATCCTAGTCATATTTTGATAATGGTCAGCGTTCTCTGGACAGACTCTAAAGCACATATGCAAAGACATTATTAGATCAAATAAATAAAGAATTCATTTTTTTTTTTTTTTTTTATTTTAATCAATAGTACACTTTATTATGTGTTTTAAAAATACAAATTGTGTGAAGCAGAATATGTAAAAATATAGTTATGTTTAAATATGAGAAGGTGGGTGAAAAAAAGTGAAAAGTTCATATTTAAAATGATATTTTTTTCATTGGTTTAATCTAATAAAAACACTGTAGTAATCCGGTAACTGATTACAAACAGAAGAAGGACGGTGCTATCATTATCCTTTGATTAAAACAGATTTGCACGTCAATCACTCATAACACAATTTGTCCTTGTTTTGTTTATTAAATAGCTCATATAAATAAAATCTAATTACAGATTCATTTAAATGTGTGCTATATATCTGTGGTGATGCATGTAACGTAATTATTCCCTTGTGCCTTATCTTAAAGCAGAGATTTCACTTCAAAACAAATCGTGATTGACCTTTTGGAGGGCCGTGCAGAGCTCTCTCTCATATTCTCGCCACACTGCTGCCACAAAGTTTGATGCGATGAAAGAATGCAAAGGCCAAATCATGTTTAAGTGGCATTTTGATGACATTTCTTTGGCCTGTTTAACCTTTTGGCGGGTTTCATTTTTCTTGTGCATTGCATCTTATCCATGCAGAGCGTTTCTCATTCCCTTTACTGCTGGGTGCTCATTTCTCACGCTTGCTCCTCTCTTGATAGAAACCTGAGGATAACTGCTCCAGTCCCCGGTGCTTTCAAACAGCTGCACAGCACAAGGCAGGAAGTAGCTGCACCAGTGAATATGGAAGAGTACAGCATTTTGAGCGGATTAGTTGTTTTGATATTTCTGTGTTTGGACGACATGCTCTGTGTAAGCCCTAGACTTGGACAGAGGCAGTAAACACGATGTCAGCTCACAAATTATCAGGAATTAACCACGCAACAAGGAAATCTGGCAAAAGCAAGCGACGAGATGATGAGATTTGTATGATAAAGGTCAGAAATGGTTGCCTGGGATCCAGACTACATGCTTTTTGAATACATTACAAAACGTGTGTCTGGTTATCTGTGAATCTCCCTGTTTTCAAATGGGTGTGATTGACAGGTGGATTGGTCAATTGGGGACACGCATGGTCAATAATAAAGAAGAAAAAATATCACAGGGGCTGAAAAACATGGTGAATTTCTGCAGAAACAATCGGCGAAACACTAAACTCTGTTAATCTGAGATGAGATCAATTTGATTTTATTTGTAGATCATAGGTGACCAATGAGCTCCTTCGTTTCACATGTGTCACAGAAAAAAACTAATGTGATTGCGCAATCACGTTTGACCGGGTTTGAGACACAACAAAGGACGTGGAAACCAGACTGATATCAATCTGTATAAAAAATACAGAGCGATGTCATTCTGGATTTGCCAGGCACCATAAATGGACTATATAGAAAATATGTGTAGTTAACCGGTTAGAGTAAATGTTATGCAAAACATAATGTCTGCAGTTTGAATAAAAATACATTGACTTGTAAAAACAAAATGATGATCATGATAGTGATACAAAAAATTTGAGAAAAAGGTTTGATACTCAATTTTGATACCATTATATATTTAATTAACATAAAGTTTTTGTTTTAGTTTCCTGTTAAAAACTCCTGTTTGACTACTTTTGGCCATGTAACGATGCATTTTGTTTTGAACTCTGGCATAGATCCCAGTTTGTCATCACTCTGAGACCCATAGATAATCCTAGTTACCACGCCCTTTACAATTTCCATGTCATTACGAAACGTTTAGTATTAATTAATATCAGGGCTTGTTATTCATTTGGAAATTATTTGTTCTTTTTCTCTCCAAAGTTATAACTGTCATATAATAGTTAAGCTCGGTCAGACAAAGTAGATTATTCTCTACTAAACAGACTCATCATTAGGCATGAAAACAACTGCGATCAGGTGTTAAGGTTCAGCACCAGAAACACGCTAGTTTTATTATCACTTATTTGAAAGCACGTTGTTTTGATGTGGGAGCGGTGAGGACGGCGTGCTAAAAACAGTGGCTAAATGATTACATGCCAGCAAGGCCCACGTCAAGTCTCAGCAGTACACAACAAACAAGTTCACAATGAACATTCAAAACACAACGCTAATGCAATTTGCCTGTACGCTAGCAGAGCATTTCAGCAGGGGCTAGCTCGCTTTCTCTTGGCTAACGCTACCGACCATTCACAGCAGCTACTTGGCTTGTTTTTGTACATAATGAGCCTCGAAGAGTTTTAGGCAATGTAGAAACTAGATCAAATTCTAACACCGTGTACGGCTGTAAAGAATAAACAGACAGTATTTGGGCCCAAGGTCGTATTTCACAGATTTGGATTTAATGAGACATGCTGTGCCAACAGGGTTACTGAAATGAGCAGTGTAAAGCAGAAACATAAAGCATACGGTAACTTAAGAGCAGTGTTTAATATTAATACAGGGGGATCCTCGTTTATTTGGACAAACGTGCTGATATGGCACTGTCTGCTGCACCCTTCACAGGATACACTGCTGACAACAGAGATGGACAGATAGAGGGAAAGGATGGGAAAGCGTGTCTCTTATTCTTCCTTAAAGCTGCACTGTGCAACTTTTCTGTTGGAGAGATGGTATTGCTTTGCCAGGAATGTTCCACGGTACGGCATCTATCTCCACTGAGACTTGCAGATATAGACTGTATGAAGAAGTGGACTAAGGGAGTGTGAAATGAAGCCGATTGAGGCTAGAAGTTATAGGAGCAAGTTTTGTAGCTGAGTTTTATAATATAATACAATAATGATAATTAATTATGATATTATAATATAATACATAAATATAATTATAATGTAATATTTGGGGTTGCACCCGCGAGTATCATAGCAACCAAAGAGCCAATCCGGAGCGAGGCTGTTGAAGTTAACTGCCCACACCACTGGTTTAGCAGGGAGCGGGCGCTTAGCAATGCTGTCAATCAAACCTGTTGCTAATGCTAGCAAGAGTGACCTGGGGAAAAAAGATACCTGATTTGTCTATTATTAATGTTCATATCTTGATTTACGGACAAAATAGCGAAATAAAAATACCAGGATCATGTAGAGCCGGTCAATACAAACATTTTCAGACCAAAATGATGAATCTGACAGCAGCAGATATGGAGAGAGGGAGGACAGTTTTTCAATAGAAAGTGAATTGGAGCCAGAGTTGATGGAGCCGGAAGCGCCCATGCTCACTTTCTATTTGGAGCGCGGTGGCTAGCAGGTTAGCTATGTCCATTTATATACAGTCTATGCTAGCAGGTGATACCACTAGGCCAAGTTACAGGTCAAATCTGTGGAAAAGCGGGGTTTTAATGCTATCCATGGGTTTCAGAGTGAATCTATTTGTGAATGGTCAAAAGTGCTCAAAATGCTGAAACCATGTCTTCTTTAGAAACAAAATCCAGGAGGTTAGATTGAGATGGTTGGTATGAGAAAAGTGAATGTAGATTAGGGTAGACAAGGTATGGAGGTATATGATGCACTATGGCGACCCCTGACCCCTGATTACACAGCATCAATATATCTTGTTCTTTTTAACCTACTGGATTCAGGTCAAGTTCCCATATATAGACTCATCTTTCACTGACATTCTGGAAAACTTGCCACCATTTCACAAGGTCCAGATCTGTCAAATAACTTTCCTTTGTTATTTTTCCCATTGTTAAGATGAAACCCTTTGTTTGTTCAGAAGTTCGAGACCCTTCAACCAAAAATAAACCGAAAAATAAATGACTGATTGTCCTTATAGATAAACATAACAAGCTTGTCACCGAGATGTAATAAATTGCTTTGTTTTGTACATGTATTTACAAGCACAATGTGAGTGATGAATGGGGTTGGTTTTTAGTGCGTGCTCTTTGCCGTAATCTGAGCTGTGAATTTCAAATAACAGAACTACAGGAAAGAACACGTTATGGACGCTAAACATAACTTTATATTTCACACATGAATCCAAAAAAGCAGTCAAAAGTCAGAATCTTCACCCTGCAGCATTTTTTCCAAATGTAATCAGAAACATGCGACTGGAGCGGATCGAAGACCGGAGCAGGCCTGCCCTCTTCCCGTGTTAATCTTATTGTTTTATAGCTTTAGGCTGCAGTCTCTGATAGAATTACACTCAGTTTAAATCTCAAAATGTGATGTATGTGTTAACAGGATCACAACTTGACCTCATTTGACAGATAGAAATATTTCAAAATGATAAATTGTTTAGCAATCCCATGTAACCTGATCTGGTGCTATTCTATTAGAGTCATTAAATCAATTATAAATCACAGGACTGCTGACAGAACAGAGGAATGAAGCATTATCAGCCTCATCAGTTTCTCAGTTCAAATTTCGATCAAAATGATAAGAAAAGTAATATTGTTTTAGCCATGTGCTGCTAGGCACAGGAAGGATCATAAACATGTCTTTTTTTAATTGTTCAGTAAATAAATATGATAAATGTGTCTTTACTGAATCATTTCATATTCGCTCGGAGGGTGACTTGGCATTGTCCTAACAGTTTGCTAAATCAATAAAACAAAACAATTTGAAGGCCAAACCAACTATCAATATTCTATCCACCTGCAGACACAATGGAAGCCTTTGTTAAGCACACACTGACCATAAGGGAAAGGCCAAGTTTGGACAAATAGATTCTTCCTATTGTAAAACAGAACTCGCTTGTTTTAACTGGAACATTTCTGGCTGCAGGTTGGACATTAAATACATTCAAAAAGAAACGCCAAGCAAATGTATTATATGATATTTTCATAATGTTGATTTATGTTGGACTGTTGACCTGTAATTTGGTCTGGTTTTGCATTTCTCTATGTAAATACATAAGTAAAATGCCATACTGTGGAACATTCAAGGCAAAGCAATTATATCTGCATGGAGACAAATACATGGAAGGCACTCCACCAGAAGTAATTAGAAAACAAACAGAATTTTAGTTAACGATCCATTTGATGTTTTTATTTTAATTTTTTTTAAGATTGAGAAACATGGGATGACTGCATTTGGAAGAACTACTATTCCAGACAAATGACTATGCCACTCCATACAATCCACAAGCTGTTTACTTAAGGTCGCACATACTCGACCTGTAGGCTGTTCCCATTGTCCTATATTGTAGAGAGCTGCTTTTGAACCTGATCTTGGGGGCAAACCAGTGTAATTCTCCTCTTCTCTGTTGGCTTAATTATGTTTACAAAGGCCACTGTTGCCGACGGTGTCTCCAAGTTCACATCAGTCAGAGTTCAGAGTGGAGAGGCACTGAAGTCAATTACTGCAGCTCACCAAAAAATCAAAGCTTCCTCCCTGGATCATATTCACACCGGCTGAATAGAACAGAGCAAATTGGCAGCATGCACCATTACAGCAGGGGCGGCTGAGGCGTGTGACCCAGGGATAAGCTGCTTTGTCTGGGCACGGCTGTGAGCAGAGAGCCTCTCCCGGTGAGAGCCTCCATGCTGAGTTCTGTCACACTGATCCATCCTGCACGCCGTTCCACTGGGCTGCATGGGGCCGCTATAGGACTGTCATAATTACTACATTGACCTATCCTTCAATGAATACAAGATTTTTTGGGCTCAATATTTATCATCTGCACATTTTATTTGCACTAGTGTGGTGCTTCTGTCAATGTTTGTAACACCCTGCAGAGGGGGAAATAATGATGTATGAGTCTTTATTGTTCCACCAGTGCTATTTTGGTTCAGACAGATAATATTTTTCTTTACAATATGGTTCAAAGAGCATCCTGTTAGAATGGTCTTTTATTGTAAAAAAAACCAAACAAACTGGCATTTAATACAAGCTAGACAAGATTTATGTTATCTGTATATTTGTTTTTTGTTGACTTTTTATGTAAAACACTTTGGCCAGTTGAAGTTGTTTTAAAATGTGCTATGTACGTAAACTTGAATTGATTTGAATAGATTTTTTTTTTTGTGACAGGCCCATATACTGTATAAATGGATACAGCTAACCAGCTAGCAGTGATCATGGGCGCGCTCCCGGCTCCATCGACTCTGGCTCCAATTCACTTTACATTGGAAAACTGTTGCCCCTTTGTCTGTAACTGCTGCTGTCAGGTTCATCATTTTGGTATTAACCCGCTCTACATGATCCTGGTGGAGGAGGTCAGATATGTATGAAGGGGCTAGGCTGTGTATTGCTGTGTAATGTAATAGCAGACAAATAGAAGGAGAAGAAGAAGGCACCTTCTTTCCCCGAGATTGGCCTTTCGGTTGCTATGATACTCGCGGTCCAAATTCCTAATATGGACCTGAGCTCCAAATTCACCCCTATAACTGCTCTAGCCTTGAAGAGCTTCATTTTACTGGAGCCAAACGCTATGGGTGACGTCATATTCCCTTAGGCCACTTTATACAGTCTATGGACAGGCCTACGCAGGCACAAAGGCAACCGCACGTATTGATCATTTGTATTGGTTTGGCAAAAGTTGGTTTAAAGATTATGGCAAGCGAAAATCCCATCGACGACCAAAGAACATATTATTTTTTTATTCAGTGACCATATGCAATTGAAGAATATGGTCCCTGCTCAAAATGAAGTCCACTAAACCTTCAAACCGGGACACTTGTACAGACAACTACACTATTGGATAAACTGTGATGGGTTGATGGGAAACTCCCTGAGAAATATTAGTTGTTATTGTTGGAAATCACAGTGTGTCAGTCAAACGTGCGTGTTGCTTTTCGGCTGTGTCAGATTGTAAAGATGCCGTTGACAGGAACTGAAATTGTCTCAACAGAAGTAAACAATACATCAATAAAAATGCAAGACACTTCTTCACCCAGAAAGGCACCAAGTTCTGACAAGTGCCACAGAGTTTCAACACTTCTCAAGAAACTACTGCTGGTTTATTGAAAATTTGCCAAAATGTGTTAGTATTAGCTAATTAGCTTGATTTCAGTGAAGGCAGATCAAATGAACACAAAAACACAACTCACATGGAAGTACTGAAAAGTTCTTTAGGAAAAGTCACTCACTGCATGCATTATTTGGTTTACTCCGAATTAAATCTTCTGAGTCTCAAATGTGTTTACAATACTTCAAAGGCATGAATCTACTTGATGTTGATATAAGAATACAAATTTTATAAAAAAAATAAATAAAAATACATAAAAAAAACTTTGGGAGGAATCTGAATAGAAGCACAGCATCGCAGATTATGTTTTCCCACCATCTGCCATGTGGATAAGCAAAAACAATTCTAGTTTGAAATTATTTGGTTTGGTAAAAATAACAGTTGATGTAGCAGTGTCTATAGTCCCTGAACAAATCTTCATATGAATATGTCATTTGAAGAAAAGTGCAGAAGGCTACAGATTATAGGGGCACCATGTGATTTTTCTTATGGACAATTCACCACCTGCTTGTTTCCATGGTTGCTTTACCTGGAATGTTCCACAATTTGGCATTAAACCTATCCATCTTCATGAAGTTGTTGTTGTGATGTTGTGATGTTTTTTTAACAATACAAACATCAGTAATTGAAAAAATGCAAGATAGTTTTATGTAATACTGTGGAACATTCCAGGCCAAGTAACAACATCTCCATAGCAACAAATAGGCCTGTCACGATAATTACAATATCGTACAATACATGGCAGATGGAACAATACTTTTTGGGGGTCAATATTTATTGTGGGGACTTTTTCTTTGAACTAGTGGAGGAATGTTTCTTATTTTTCTGGTCTACTATACGACTTGAGCTGTAGAGGGTTCAATAAATAACGTCTATGAAACATTATATATACAAACTAACTACTAAAGTGTTGCATGCTGCTATTTATTTAAAGCAGCATGTTTTTTTTGTTGGTTTTTTTTTTTTACAATAAGGTACATTTAGAACAGTATTTTAGGGATAATCTTGCTCTTGGGTTGTTGTGTCAGTGGCATAAATTAATTTCAATATTATTGTTTATCTTCTATATTTACGTTAGCAATATATCGTACTTCAAAATTTGTTATCGTGACAGGTCTGGCAGGTGATGTTCCCCACCCACCGGAAAAGTTACACAGTGAACCTCTAAGTGAAAACATAGTCCAGAAAATATAAGGGAACACCAGTCTAATCACAACAGCCTTTGAGGACTACAGAAGTTGAGCAATGCTTGAGATGTTTAGCAGTAAAATTATGGAGAGTTTGACAAAATGATGACAAACGAAATGTGTGAACAGAACGAGACGGAGAACAGTGTCAGACTCAGAGTGTGAAGGGAAAGGTGGCCCGGTCAGCTGAGCCAGAACAATCACTGCTTTTCACTGAAGCTCTCCCCGTGTCAGTTTTCCTCTGATGCCGTTTAGACATAAAAACATGACACGCCAATTACTCACTGCCAACTCCTAAGTGAACGCTAAAGTCCAAATTACAGCTAACTGACGGGTCTGTACGTTCACACAACTTTAAATCATGCATGAGATTCTGTGGGAGAGACAGAGCGAGGGAGTGAGGGAGCAAAAGTGGGAGAGAGCGGGAGAGCGAGAGAGAGAGAGAGGGAGAGAGAGAGAGACAAAGAGGGGGGGAGAGAGAGAGAGAAAGAGGGAGAGAGAGAGAGAAAGATCGAGAGGGAGTGGGATAGAGAGGAAGAATGGGAGAGTCAGAGAGAGTTAGAGAGAGGGAGAGAGAGTGGGAGGGAGCGGGAGAGTGAGAGAGGGAGAGTGGGAGAGAGAGAGGGGAGAGAGAGAGAGAAAGAGAGTGGGAGGGAGAGAGAGTGGGAGAGAGCAGGAAAGTGAGAGAGGGAGAGTCGGGGGAGAGAGAGAGGGAGAGAGAGAAAGAGAGAGACAAAGAGGGAGAGAGAGAGGGGGGGGATAGGAGAGAGAGGGAGAGTAGAAGTGGGAGAGAGAGAAGGAGGGAGAGTGGGAGAGAGAGCAAGAGAGAAAGAGAGTGGGAGAGAGAGACAAAGAGGGAGAGAGAGAGGGAGAGTAGGAGTGGGAGAGAGGGAGGGAGACAGATAGAGAGAGAGTTCGAGTAGGAGAGAGAGACAAAGAGGGAGAGAGAGAGGGAGAGTAGGAGTGGGAGAGAGGGAGGGAGACAGATAGAGAGAGAGTTAGAGAGAGAGAGAGAGGTAGAGAGAGTGGGAGAGGGAGAGTGGGGGGAGAGAGAGATAGAGATATATAGAGACAGAGTAAGAGAGAGATAGGGAGAGAAAGGGAGAGGGAGAGAGGAAGAAAGACCTCTACCTTTGCCCGGGACATTTTTCATTGTTCTCTATTGACAGTGTATTCCTGCCGTAACCCGGGTAAACCCAATATCTCATAGAAAAGAATTTTGGAGTAACTTTTTATATGGTTTATGTCTGACCATGAGACTGGATTATAGAAAAAAGATGGAGTACCCCCTAGAATACTACTACAACTGCAATTTCAGCTGTTACAACTGATATTACTCCTATTTCTACAGTTTTCACAATTATTATTGGAGTCGATTATTAATGTTCTTTTTGATATAGTCTGCTACACATGTTTGAGGAAATTCTCGCATTTGCAACAATAAAAGATAAAAAAGGTCTGGATTATGCAATTTACTTTATTTACTTTAAAATAATACTGAAATAAATTACTTAAAGGTTAAAAATGTAACTTTTCTGATGTTGGGCTCGTCATGGATATGTTACTGTGTGCCTGAAATGTTCCACAGTATGGCATTTAACTTATTTAACTAGCTATAAAAAGAAAATTGAAAAAAGTGCTTTGAAAACATTATTATTATTGAGTGGGCTTGCCTCTCCACAGATCTGACCTGCTTGGCCTGGTGGTGATTAATATGGAACCTTGCAGACAATGCCTCCATGGAGACAAACTGGTGACAGGCCCCTCCAGAGTTACATAGTTTAAATGACATTTTGGGTCACTTTCCTGCTGTATTTGAGTATCTTATATACAGAGAATAGGGCCGTGTGCCTTTGATCTTCTCAACATTCAACAGTGTCCAGCTTTGGCATAAAGCTGCAGCCTGGTCTATAGTATAGTGTATTTTAGCCTGTGTATGTATGAATAGGGACAGTGCCACACATAAGTACCACTGGTCCGGCTCTTCCCAGCTCCCTGGAGCATTCCCGTCTTCCTGACATTCACTTAGGATAACACATGGACATCAAAACACAACTTATTTATTTATGAAAGCTTCCAGGAACCGCGGTCCTCATGGTTTTAGGTTTCATCAGAAATGGACATGGGCCTGTCACAGTGGTTTGCACGTGACGTTTAGGTGCAGGGGTTAAATCGATGCGTGCCCCGTCTTCTGCCTGGGGTAATAAGGTCTTACAGTTACAAGCTCCGGTGTTCTGTCCTCTGTGTCCAATGCATTTGTTTGATGGGATGAGTTTGATGCCAGGAAAGCCGCTCCCACTATTGCCGGAAGTACATTTCTGTGTGATTGTACTGCAGAGATAAGTACACTTGGAAATGTAATACTTGACTTGAAGACTTAAGATGAAGAGTGGTTATGTAGAGTTCAAAACTCAAGTGTGACATCACCGGGGTGGACGGCAGAAAGTCATGAGGTAAAAAGGAAAAAAGATAGTAATATTATTAGGTACTATTATAACTGGGAACAGGAAAATTGTATGTGTGTGTGCAACACAGGCAAGTCAGTCTGGTCAACACTCCCTCAGTTGTGCCTCAGTATCGTGCAATCACATTTGATTATTTGAGTGACACATGTGAAGAAGGAGCTCATTGTTCATCTGTTTTGAATAAACTCAAATTTATCTCACCTCAGATTAACAGAGTTTCACCCACTGATTCTGCAGAAATCTGCAATGTTTTTCAGTCCTGTGATATTTTTTTCCTTTTTCCTTGTAAGCAGCCATGTTTATTGTGATACAAACGTATCACAATAATCCATCTGTCAATCATGCCCATCTGAACTCGGAGTTACAAATGGTGACCACACTCACATCTTTGTGTATTCTGGATCCCATTCATCTACACCAAACACACGTTCGGGGTAGATGAATGGGAGACACATTTTTACATTTTAATGCAAGTAAAAATGTAGAGTTTGTATTTTGATTGTGTTATTTGTTATCACTACTTTACAAATAACTTTATTTTTTACTTCATGTCCCAAAACCTTATTTTGTGGTTTCGGTAAGTGCCTCCTTTCATAACCTCTTAGAGCCCACATCATCTACTGATGACAGCAATAATAAAAGAGAGTGCTGAAAAATAGTCTTCATTGACAAAAACAGAAAGTAGTGAGTGTTGTGTCTGCAGCAGTGAACTCCAGAGCTCCTGCCTCCTCCAGAGCTTCTGCCTCCTCCAGACTGCTGCCTCATAATGAAAGCAGTGAGAATACTGGAGACACAGGTGGAGGAGAGCAATTATGTTCACTTCTCAAAACGTACATTTTGGTCAAACATGCTTCGTTCTTACTCAGTATAGCTCATGAATCAAAGCAAACAGTTGGCCCAAGTCATGTCCCTGTCTTTAAGCTTTTTGTACAAAGATGATCATTGTTATCTACATTATCTTTGATCATGAAAGCAAAGAGGCATTAGACTGAGACAAGGAGCGGCTGGTCCCCCTGATAAATCTAAACATATGTAGTTGAGTTTTAATAACATTGTATTTGGTAGTAGTTAATACCATTCCTTTCGACTTTGCATAAACAAAATAAGACACCGTATACTCCGCAGCAGTAATTGAGAGAGTAGCATTTCATTTGCAGTAAAAATCGTCTTTATATGAGCCAAGTGCATACTTTCCTCTAATTTCTTGGCGTACCACTATACATCCATATCTGTAATTGCGGTTTATGTCCATAATAAATTAGGCCATTACGGACTCCCGACAATGTTAACTGAGCACTGCCAAGACGCATTGAGTTGTGCCTCTAATTAGAAACTTAACCTCTGTCAGTAATTATCGCCCAGCTGGACAGAGCGAGAAACTTCCAACTCTCCATCCAAATGGGGCCAAAATCTGTCACAATCTTGGGCTGTGTATCAAGTTCACCCTCGTTATTTAATTTATGCACGCCATAAATGAATAATGCAGGTTATTATATTATGCACAAAGGATAATGGGAATTACAAATCAGTTTGCAACACAAGCAGTCACTCAGCTCCAGCCGGCCCTGCAATTCTATGTGTTCGACCTCTCATTCAGACACAGTAGTTTTAAATATATCACAAATATGAATGTAAAAGTCAATTCTAAGTATTCTAAGAGAGCGCATTTGAGTTCAACAGTTGAGTGTTAAACCAGGTCAAGCAGAAATAATGAGGGCCTTGGAGAGGCTGTTTTGACGCAGCTCTTCCATGTCAGTTATATAAATTATGGGCAGTTTCTAAATTTTAACTTTGACTTAAATAAAAATAACATGAATACATAATGGGAAGCTCTTTGAATTATTATAGTCGTGTTTATTTTAAAAGGTTAGGTCACTTCAATGGATCTGTTAATTTTTTGCAAAAGATCCTCTATATCTAGAGTAAAAGCATTCTCAAAAATTCTTAAGTTTGATAGTGATCTGGAAGATAACTAAAATGTATTTTTCCCTATATAATGTAGCACCATGTGGCTAAATCAGACCGCTGCACACTGTCTGCATATAAAGGATTTCATTGATCTCAAACTCAAATGAAAGAGCATGATAAGTTGCTATGTTACGTTGTGGAATGAGAGCGCGCTTAGGCTTGTCATGATCAGGGGCGGCGCCAGACGTTTTTGGTTGGAGGAGTTATGGGGGCGCTATGTTCTTCAATGGGGGCGCTCACTTAACATGTTCATTTAAAGTCTTTTATGGATGCGAGAGCCCCTCCCTCTACCATGTTTGCTTCGCTGTTACCCCCTGTAATGATTTATAAAACCTAATATGAAATAATTTTTTTTAAATTGTAGACTCATTTTGAACACACTATGGTTGCCTTTTGAAAAAGTTTAGACAAGATTGGATGTGTTATGAAAGTGGGGCAGAGCTATGGGGGTGCATTGGTCATTCTAGGGGAGACTATGGCCCCCTCAAAACCCCCCTGGTGCCGCCCCTGGTCATGATAATTACTATATCGACTTATCGTTCAATATATGCTAGGTGAAGAATATTTTTTTAGGCTCAATATATATTGTATGTACCTTATCTTCGCAGTAGTGGGGAATATTTCATAATTTTATGTAGTATTAGGTCAACATGATGACATTTGAGTCGTCGCTGGTCCAATAATTAACTTACATGAAACATTACAGTCACTAGAACTAACTACTCTAGTATTTCATAGCACTATTTATATATTGCTGGCCACATTAAAATGATTCACTTAGAAAGGGTTTACTGTGATTATCCTGCTTTAAGCTTACTGTGAAAGTGGTAGCAATTCATTTCAATATTATCGTTTATCGTGATATTTTCAGAATCAATATATCACACTTCAAAATGCGTCATAGTGACAGGCCTAAACGTGTTGGCTATGTACAGGAGATCCAGCTCTGCTTTGTCATCTGAAAAAGCTGTTCTAAACCAGTGCAAATGCCCACAGATTTATGCATGTGAATAGTAATGATTTACTAGCTTTAACAAGGCTCTACAGTGTCTCTTATATGATACATTCCAAAAGGAAATGTTTATACAAGTCTTTTCTTATTAAATTTGATTTCCATTACTGTCCTTACATGCTCATACAATCAGCATCTGGTGCATATATAACAGGGCCATCTGCTGAGAGCGCCACTCTCACTTTTCACTAAAGCACAAGCTGGCAAACAAAAAACACATGTACGGTGGTATTTGTTACTCAAAATAGGCTTTTCATTGTATAGGCAGACAGGACGGTAGCATGAAATGGGGAGAAGAGTGGGAGAGATATTTGTCAGTATCAGAATAAAGCATAAGTGAAAGCCCAGTGAATGCTCCTGCGTCCCCAGTCCTCACAGGAAAAATCTTTGTACAACCCTTAATGTCCAATACATAACCAGCCAGTCAATTTATGTTCATTTGTGCTGGGCCAATATTGACCATTAGTGTTTCACAGAAAATTGACCGTTGTAAATCCTCCATCTTAGGGAAGAAAAGCATTTTTTTGTGTCCACTTGTTCATTTTGTTTCTAAGAAAATGTATGCTATTGACGAGCTTCACAAAGAAAAATGCCCTGCTGTTTAAATGAAAGCAGAAATGAATGTCGGGTGAAAGGAGCATTCTTCAGAGTAAAACCGATAGCTAGTAAATGACAACAATCGCACGGCTGTCTTTAAAGCAGAGTGAAGGCTTCTCTTTAGCCACGCACTCAGAGATCGGCTTACATACAGGAGCAGCAGCGGGTGGCTACAGTTCATATCTGACACAAACCTATTGGTAAATGGGCTACATGTATTGGCTTGTGTGTGTCACATAGATGTAATCAATGTTTGAAGGTATTGGCAAAAATAGCAGCGAGCGGATGTGACACTGGCGATATGCAAGTGTGGTTTAAATACAAGGGAAAGGATCAATAGAACAATAGGATTTTTCAGTATGGAATAAATGTATTTGTTGAATCAGTTTGGTCCTAATAATGTTTAACCACTAGATGGAGTCAGGAGTAATTAGTATTTCACACAAAAGGGAAGCAATTTTGTATCATCATCTTTTCCACCTTCAAGGCACTCAAAGCACTTTACAGCAAGGAACCACTCACCCATTCACACACACATTCATGCACCAGTGTACACACACACTGGGGGAGAGGTGGGTTAAGTTTCTTGCCCAAGGAACCCACCTGGGGGAGAGGTGGGTTAAGTTTCTTGCCCAAGGACACAATGGCAACCTGTGGGTCAGTGGATCTGACCGTTCTCTCAAAGATGTTTATGTCAAGAGCAGGATTCGAACCTCCAACCTTCAGAATAGTGGATAAACACTCACCATCGTGAGCTTATATCTGTGCTGATATTGAAAAATTAGCTGCATCGGTTTAATTGGATGTAATAAGATTATTTACAGGCTAATTTTGAACGTCTCATAATGTTTGAACTTTTATTCATATGATGTTGTTCAGGAGTTATTTTAAGGATAAATAACAGTTACATAACACAATTGGCTCTCTTGTGTAATGAGTTAAGTGTTTTAAGTCTGATGATTTTATGATGATTATTTGTGATTATTTATGTTTTGATTTGTTGTATTGTGATTTTAATGTCTTTCTTATTCTGTAAAGCACTTTGAATTACTTTGTGTATGAATTGTGCTGAACAAATAAACTTGCCTTGCCTTTAAGTCTGTCCCTAATATTGGCTTTGTCCTTTCTACCATCACTGCTGTAATCTGGATGTGTGTATGTGTGTGTGTGTGTGTGTGTGTGTGTGTGCGTGTGTGTGTGCGTGTTTGTGTGTGTGTGTGTCCTGTGTCTATTTGTCCTTACTGTTTGTATCTATGATATCTGTGATTTCGTTTGACAGTGTCTGTGACAGTGTCCCCCCTGGGGAATACGGTGCATTCCAAATTCATATAATTAAAGGCACAGTACCTGACCTACAACGTCTTAAAAATGTGAAAGACAGAACTAGTTCACTTTAAAGGCTTTACAGTGGTTACACTTACCTTGTGCATTCTAGGCATATTAATTATTCACTGATGAGTTTATAAGCACTTTTTGCAGCCCCAGTAATGAAAACAACAACTAGCATCCTAACTGTACTTATAATTAGATGCAGACAGTACACAGTGGACTTATTTTGACCTCAAGAGCTGCATATACAGTATATACTGGGGCAAGATAAATTTTGCTGAAATACATGGGAAAAAAAAAATCAGATACAGGGTCTTTAAGAGATTCTGTTTTAACTGTTACACTTCAGTCCCACTAGAATTAAAATGAATGATCCATGTTTTATGGCAATGATGAATGAAGCGTC
>JACM01003377.1:0-16027 GCA_000787095.1 Periophthalmodon schlosseri
TGTGTTACAGAGCACACGTGTGTACAGCGTGTCACAGAGCACACGTGTGTACAGTTGCATGTTCTGCCTGTGCCGCGGGCCCCTCAGAGCCCTCTCAGCTCCTGGTCAGACTCCACTGCCTCTGCTTAAGTGCCGATCTGCTTTCAGTTTAAATTGGGTGAGAAATTGAGCCCGGTGCCACACTTTGGCACTGGAGCTCTGTTTCACATTAGCGAGGACAGAGCTGCGGGTTTTTTCTACACACAGAATGTGTTTCTAATGCTCCGAGTGCGATGCTGCTGCGGCGGAGCAGAGCTCGTGTACACGGCTCTTATCTCCTCTGGCCCATGTGTGCTCCTCCGCAGCCTCAGGCCTCCTCCGTTAAGTGTACGGGAGAGTCTCAATTATACAGAACAAACCCATCATCATCCATCACCCTTCTGACAGCTGCTGGCCTTGTTATTTATATATGCTAATCGTATTTACGGATCAATATTTTGAATGTGTTATGCTGCTATAAAATACATGTGGGATTTACCTGTTTGTGTTTTACCTGTACGAACTTTCCCAAACGGCAGAGGGAGCTTCTCGTTAGGCCGACGTGGTGATGTGCTTGTGTTTAAATCTTAAGAATTTGTGAATCTAATTATAATGAGAGTTTGATACGACGCTGACACAGAGCAGGCTGCTGTAATTCAGATAAAGAAACAGTGAATGTTCATTTTCTCTGTTTTACATATTGTTTAGTCTTGATATTTTACATACAATTCATACATACAATTTTCAGGTAGGTCTGTCTCGATCACACATTTTGAAGTTCGATATATCGCTGAAGTAAAATAGACGATAAACGATAATATTGAAACTCATTTACGCCACTGACACAAAAACCCAAGAGCAGATTTAAACCACAAAAACTATTATAAATCTACAATATTGTTAAAAATCATGAGGTGCAGAAAATAAACAGCAGAATGAACCACTTTAGTCGTTAGTTTGTGTCTGGAATGAGTCAGACGAGTTATTTATTCAAACTTTTACGGCTTAAATCTGATCATACAGACAAAACATAACCACAAATTTCCCAGGTTTGCAAAGAAAAAGTAACACGAGAAATATTGACCCTAAAAAATATACGTCCATCTTTCATAAACTGAACGAGGAGTCGATATAGTGATTATAGAGACAGGCCTATTCTGGGGTCACCAGTTTGACCTTTGAACCCTGTTATCCCGCAAACCCACTGATTTAAATTAAACGTGTATAAAATCAATGCGTATCAATATTACACTGTTACATCTCGTTATGGCTCTTTTGTTCACGGGAGGTGGATATTGCTCATTTCATTTTCGTGTCTTTATTTATACAGAGAGAAGCCAATGAGACCAGACTCTCCTTAAAACACAGAACACCACAAACAAAAACACATCTGCACAGGTCCATTTAAAACATGAAACACAGGAGCAGGTTGATTCTAAATGTTTATCTCCACATTATTAAAGTGCTGCAGTGGCTCTGTCCAGTTTTACACGTCCTTCAAATATATTCCATTTTTGGGAAGCAAAATAACCAAAAGATTTTTTTCCATTTCAGTTCTAGAGCGGCCAGTTTTTAAACGTCGACCATCGTGAAATCTCGGATTAAAAGTTCCCGTATCAAACTGTGTGTGATCAGGCTCATGATCCTATTTAAGGCGGCGCTCTCAGAGGTTACTTTGCTAATGTGCAGCTCTGGTTGTTGATTGGGCGTCAGCGGAGCAGAGGGAGCTGCTTTAGGAGCCGTGACACACTGGTGTACTCACTCTTCTCTGCGCTGTAATTAAAGGCAGAGGTATGTCCAGGGGAGACCGCCGGCCCCTGATTGCTTTTCATGGCTGTGAGGAGACAGCCGCAGCGGGTCCCGGGGGACGGAGGCGCTGCTGCGGCGGAGCTCTTTGCTGCCCGCTCTGCCTCCCAGACAGGAGCTATTCAAGAAGACACACACACGTTTGGACTCACCGCCGGCCTCGAGACGAGGGGAGAGTGGCTGAGGCAGGCAAAAATATTACATCTGTAGCTGACGGGCAAACTGTGCTAATCTATTTTATACAATGCTCCTGTTTTGGAGAATATGTGGCAGTTTGAGTCGAGGCGCAGAGGCAAAACTGTTAACGCTCAGTCAATGGATTAGAAACAGAGCAATCAAAACGACATAAGGAGCGTCCTGTCAGAGCGGCGTCCTCTGTCAGAGCGGCGTCCTCTGTCAGAGCGGCGTCCTCTGACAGAGCGCCGTGCTCTGGGGCCGAGGTGTGACGTGGCTACAGCCTCAACTGTCTGAAGGTTTGGGGGGATCCGTGTCAGAGATGTTCCACACAGTTTGCTGGTGTCATAGCGACGGAATGACAGAAACAGTGTAAAGATCTGCCCGACCTGCTGAGGCTCAGAGCGACGACAATAACACCGACGCTCTGGAGCGTGGCCCGCCTGCTCCGTGCAAAACACTGCATCTGTTTTAGACTGAAACAGCTTGAAATGAGCCTATAGACACAGTGTGGTCAAGACTGGACACTAGTGGTTGAGACTGGACACTAGTGGTTGAGACTGGACACTAATGGTTGAGACTGGACACAGTGCAACAGTGGGAACAGTTCAAGCTGTATGTTCTGTTTTTCTGAACAACAGTTGGCAGAATATTGTGATTCTGTTGTGAATTCTACTTGTACATTTGATAAACATATTTTAAAACATATTATACACATCTACAGTCTTTAGTATCTAAGGGGTGTAGGGTGTTTATAGAGGGTATACAGGGTGTGTGTATATAGGGTATATAGGGTTTATCTATAGGGTATACAGGGTGTGTTGTGTGTATATATAGAGTGTATATAGGGTATACAGGGTGTGTATATAGGGTATATAGTGTATATAGGGTATACAGGGTGCGTATATAGGGTATATAGTGTATATAGGGTATACAGGGTGTGTATATGTGACCGGTGGACTTCTGCGTTGTGTTGTAAGACGGAGCCACGGGACACAACGGGAACTTTTGGAGGCTCTCTCCGTTTAATTCTGGTTAACAGTGATATAAAATAGAATTAACATCCCGCCATTCATTGGTCCAGCCCAAACTACAGGAGAGAAGACGACGGACAGTCAGCATCTCCCCGCACTTGTCCACATGAACAAATTAAAACAACGGAGCAACACCAGAGCCCAACATCAACTCAAACACAACCAAAACACGACCACAGATGCAAACAAAGCCAAAAATAACAACAAAAGGACCCCCCAATATGAGACCACGACAGACGACTGACCTCTTCCCAATACCGGATTTACAAAGGGAAGAGGCAGCGTCGAACCCCAAATTTATACCAGGGGCAAGGCGAAGGTCACACGAAGAAGAAACAAAAATACAGAAGAAGTGGCTGGAGGACCAAGGCTGCACATTAAATCAAACGCCAGGTATGAGCTAAACTGAAATAAACAATAGCACCATTTTGTGTAATTATACATAAATACATATACATATATATGAACCGGTTACATATACTGTATATAGGGTATATAGGGTATGTAGGGTATGTAGTGTATATAGGGTATATAGTGTATATAGGGTATATGTATGTGGCCATTCAAATAGTTTTGGGGCATCTTCTCATAGTACCTGACGGCCCGCTCCATTCAAGAGTGTGGCAGCTTATGGCCTACGGCTCATGGCCTGCGGCTCGTGGTCTACGGCTCGTGGTCTACGGCTCATGACCCTCGGCTCGTGGCCTACATGATAAAACACTGTGATGTGATGCTGTTCAGTGTGGGCTTCACCTAAGGCTCAAAAAGACCTCAGTGTGTGTTATAATTAGAGATATATATCGAGCCGATATTCACACTTTTTTGCATGTCAGATATCGGCTTGAATCTCCAGCACAGACCGATGTTTGGGTTTGGCCGACCTGCCGCCTAAAAGTTCACACAAACACACTTAAGTACAGGTGTGCAGTAAAACAGGTGTGTGAATGAGTTTGTTGCAGAATTTGGGGAAAATAATCATAATTGGCCCAAAAATACTGATTAGAATCTGTGGACTCTAATCAATCGTATCGGCCATGAAAAAAAAACAAAAACATATCAACCGATCTCTATTTATAATTATAAAAAGTACTGTAAGAAAATGTTCTGTATTAAAGTTTTAGTTCAAATGTTGGTTTTAAATGAGTCCAGGAGTAACACTAAAATATCAACATCTGAACTAATCCAAGAACGACTGTCCAGCCAAACTCCGGGGTCGTCAGGAGGCGGCGTCGTTTCCACGGAGACAGGATACTTTGTTATTTGCAGCGTTCAATATTGTCTTACTTAAATAATTACCGTCTTTTCCATTTGGTAATTGCAAACATTCAAATAACGATTCATCCCGCAGCTATTTTAAAAACAAACTAAATGATGTTTCAAAGAGTCTTATGGAAAGTTTGTATAATACGATCTGGATGAGGTCCAAGAAGGCGCTCGTTTACGGCAGCTGGCAGGCTTAAGCGAGAAACAGTTTGAACTCGTGCCTGTCTCACAAGGGCCGGATATATCTGCACTAGATTCATTTAAAAACATCCATCCCGGCCGCTGTTATTTCTATCAGAGTTTGTCTGAGCGTGTTCGTATTAACCCGCCCTGCGTCATCCTGGGGTTTTTATTTGGCTATTTTGTTCCTAAATCAAGATATGAACGTTAATAACAGACAAATCAGGGTTAGCGACAGGTTTGATTGACAGCGGTGCGGGCGGGAAAGGGGCGTTACCTTGGACAGCCTCGCTCCGGATTGGCTCTTTGGTGACGTCACACTCACTCAGTCCACTTCTTTAGTCTGTGGTTGTGTCAGGATGATGAAAGTGATGCATCAGGACTTCTACCGTTAACCACCGAACCGGTCACAGCGGGGCCTCTCGCGGCTCTTTTCTCGGCGGCCGCTGGGGGCGCGAGTCTAGGCTGGCCGCACATTCATAACTCGTTTCCTGCCTCCGCCGCCGGACCCTTACAGCGCCGACGGAAAGATAATATGAAATTTCCACCTGGTCGTTCCGCCTCCCCTTTGGTGCTTTACCTCATCGTGCGATTCTTCGCGCTGATGCTGATGCTGATGCTGAAATTTGAGAAGTTCAGCTTATTGGGGGCAGTGGACTCAGGCTCACACACGTCAGTCCTGTGGATGTTGATATTCGCTGGGTGTATGACAAAGCTTCTTTTAATAGGGTTCACACGCTGCGCTCCCCGTGCGTTCTCCCCGTTCTAATAACTGACAGTGGATAAAACGCCTTTGTTATATAACGTCACTATTAGACTCAACGGCCCGAACGTGTTTTTGTTTGTCGTGTTTCGGCCTGGGGACGCGCGGAGTCTGGAGAAACGGGAGTTCCAAGTCACCTTCATTAGCGTCGTATCTTTCATTTGTAGTAAAGAGGAAAGGGGGATGGGATCTGAAGGGAAGGAGAGGTCGGGGATGAGAACAAAAGCAGGTGATGTAGTGAGCCAATAGAAAAAAATCAGTATTTGCCGCGTGGAAACGACTGGAGCAAAAGGACACGATCTCACGCTGATGGTTACGCCTTTTTTTGAATAGACGACGTAATCAAACTGGTGGCGATGAACCGATACGATACCGATATGATTCTGAAAATTTCGGTGGCTCGGGTATCGGCTCCCAAATATCGGTCCAGTCGATATCCCATTTTGGTTTAAAAACTGGTGTAATAATACGATTTATCTCATGATATTAACTTTATTTGTACAAAGAGGTTTCAAAACATATGTGGGTCATTTTTACCTTATGCTGTTTGTGTTTAAAGGGAATAAATGCTGTTTTTTGTCAGTGGTATCGGTTTATATCGGGGCAGATACTTAAAGCCAAAGTATCGGTATCGGTATCAGAACAGAAAAAGCTGGATCTCTATAGTTTAGCCAGAACTGTTTTTTTTCCAGTAGTGCTGATTCTCGTACTCTCGATCGTCACAATATGAGATGTTTGTGTTTAGTCTGTTGTGATTTCATTTATTCACGATTATCAAAAAACAAAGAAATAGCAAAAAAAATAAAAACCTCAAACCTCTTTACTTCTTAAAGTTCACCTGCTTTGATAACGGTTGGTCGATGTGACATAACAGGCAGATTAAGAGTGTTGTTGTTGTTAGCGTCGAAGAAAAGCTAACGCGCTAACTACAGCTACAACTGTTAAAGAGCCAGAGCCCCGTCGTCGTAAATATATTTAGGCCTAAGCATTTAAGTGGAATCTCTGCAGTGGAATGAACTGGGCCTAGATCGTGATGAGCAGATCTGTTATTTTTATTGAATTATGAACTAAGAAAATAATAAATACAACTAAATATAATGTGAGGTGCCTTCAGACTTCAGTTGTATTTTTTCTGGATGTGCGGTTTACATAAAGATCACTACAACAGGGAACTGGAAATGTGTACAATAAATGTTCTTTGTTTATGAATGAAAAGCTTCAGAATTGAATTTAGAATCGTTTTGGGATCGAATCAGGTGATCAAAATCAAATCATTAGGGACTTAAAGATCCACACCCCTAACGCCGATTTGTTGTGTTTGAGTTCTTATGATTATTGTAACTTTTATGATCACGATTTTGGATTTTGGATTCATCTTAAGATCCTGATGCTGTGTAACCCCGTCATGGTTAGACTTTACTCTCAGATTCAGAGTCATTTTGCCAGATTAGTCCCACTTTGTCGTTAAGATGAATCCTGGTTTAGAGCCAGTTTAGAGCCGATTCAGAGCTGGTTCAGAGCTGGTTTAGGGCCGGTTTAGAGCCGGTTTAGATCCGATTCAGAGCCAGTTCAGGGCCGGTTTAGGGCTGGTTTAGAGCCGGTTTAGGGCTGGTTTAGAGATGGTTTAGAGCCGGTTTAGATCCGATTCAGAGCCGGTTCAGGGCCGGTTCAGGGCCGGTTTAGGGCCGGTTTAGAGCCGGTTTGGGGCCGGTTTAGAGCCGGTTTGGGGCCGGTTTAGAGCCGGTTTGGAGCCGGTTTAGGGCCGGTTTAGAGCTGGTGTGGTTTTGTATGTAATATGGTTTTCTTACACACTGTTGTTCTATTGTCTTGCTCCTTTAATGATGCATTGAAGGACCATTAGAATAGAGCAAATACGGCCAGTCAGGGGCTGCTGTCCATCGTAACACACACACACTCACACGCACACTGTCCATTGTAACACACACACACGTCTCTCAGATGGACTCAGATGTAATGGGAGAAAAGCTTTCATTCTTTCATTTTGTAGACGCTGCTTTGTTTGTGCACCACTTAACAAGCCACCAGTGTCTGGGAATAGAACCGCGTTTTATTTGCTGCAGCACATAATTAGCGACCATTGAAGGCGGCCATGTTGGCTACTCTAAACAATGTTGTGAATTTATGTGCACAAATAAGTACATCTGTCCTCAGTGTAAAAAGTCAAGTGATTCAAATGCTAATCTGACGTGGTTTGTGCTAGCGTTAGCCGTGATTTTCCTGAGTGTGATTGTGAGGCTGTTTGCAGACGCCGTGCTGCTTGTCCCCTAATCAAACAATAGTCATAATTGAATGTAATTGTTGTTTTATCACACGCTAAAGCCGCCGTAGAGGGAGAACGCGCCTGTTGAGCAGATACAGTAGCCTGATGTCATATGCAGTACTCACTTTACAATCTCACGCCGCTGGCAAACAGGGGCGGAGCCGGACATATTTGATTGGCGGAGCTGAGGGGGTGTCTGTGCAAACCCCCAGTCGTCCAGGTCTGACCCAGAGTAAAATGAAAATGAAAATCTGTAACTGGAAAAGTTTTAGAGTGAAGACGTTTGGCTGCTCATCCAAGCCGCTTGTTCAGTTGTGGTCAGATCACTGCTGGACACTGCCTCCGTCTGAAGGGAGAAGCTAACTACACTGAAGCTAACACACCTGTTTCTTGGCTAGGTCGTTGTAAGGGGGCGCTGAAGTCTCCTATGTGGGTGCTCACGTAACAATGGAGCGTCCCCCCCACCCCCACCATGTTTGACTCGCTGTTTTAAGTTTAAATGTAGCTAGCCCCGTAGTGACTTATACAAGCTAATGTGGATTTTTTACATTTTTATTGTAGTCTCATTCTGAAGACTCTGCGTTCGCCGTTTGAACATTTTAGTCCAGACTGGATGTGCTATGAAAGTGTGGCAAAAATCTTATTGGGGGAGCGTTGGCCATTCTAGGGGAGGCGAGGGCCCCTCACGCCCCCCCCTCTGGCGCCGCCCCTGCAGGTAAATACTTGTACCTATTGCAGCACACGGCAGACGGCAGGTGGAGTGAATAGACTCGATTTTTGAATGACATACGTGGATTTGAAGTTGGTTTTTGACCCTGATCTGTTGGTGGTGTCGCCGATGACACAACAGCGTGACTGCCATTCTACTACGGCTAATCATCATAATCACTCACAGCCTGTGGTCCTTGTCGCTGGAGCGCGGCACAATGGAAATAATAATTAGGACTTCTGTTTTCACATGCGTCGCAGACAGAGCATCCCGGGTTCACTGCGGAGCTTTGGCGTCTGGGACCTGTTTACGCCACATAATGGAGGTGGTGTAGTGTCCACGCCAGGCCAGTAGGGGCATTATCATGACCACTACTGTTTTGTGAACTAGTAATATAAAAACATGTTGTGTACGCGCCATGGGTCTATTAAAATAACTGGATAAGGTCCTGCTGCTTAGAGCCGTCTCGAGTTGGACTAGTGGCCACTCATTGGTACTACAACGGAAAAAAAATCCCTCCTGCCCAGAAAGGATTTTATCTCATAGAGCAAAATGTAATCACAAACTGCTCGTGTTCAGCCGACAGGGACTGACAGGGACTGACAGGGACTGACAGGGACCTACAGCTTTCACAAAGGTCCAATTTTGTGGCGATTTTTACCTATTTTCAGATCATAAACTTTTTCTCAGCTCAAAATTTGTCTGTTGTCTTAAAGAACTCTTTTTAATCGTTAGCTTTGGCTACGCTCTATGTGCGCTTTAGCTAAGCTCAAGCTCTGATTGGTTAGAGCGGTCAAGTGGTACGACATGAACGAGCATGTGAGCGATGTGAACGAGCCCGTGGGCGCGTGGTCGACGGGCAGGCCCCGATGTAGTTAGCCGCTAAAGGCTAAACTAGTGACATGCGCCATTGATCGCGGCCAAGTTTAGGCCCGGGGCTCGGGACGCGCTGCTAAACCAAAATTAATAACTTGTTTAAAAAAAAAAAATAATGTAACATTCTTGTCTCTTTCACGTCTCGTTTGTGCCCAAGAACACAGTGAAATAAAAAATTTTTTCATCGTCTCTTCCACATTTGCTCATGAATTGCATAGTTCTGTGTTTGCTTTGGTTTCAGCGGCTTGTCTTTGTACAAACCATTTTCTTTCCTAATTCTTTATTTTTGACCAACAAATGAGCCAATTCTAATGACTGACAGAACTGAAGCACTGCAGCAGTTTGTTCTTGAAGCCAGAAGCAGTTGTTGGCTGGTTTTTGATAATGATGCAAATATATTTTACTGGTTTAACCTCAGCTTTACCCATGGACTGTTTATATAAATGGACATAGCTAAGCTGCGCGCCGCCACTTTCCAAATAGGAAGCGATCATGGGCGCACTTCGACTCTGGCTCCAATTCACTTTCTATTGAAAAACTGTGGCCCCTCTCCCTGTAACTGCGTGCGAAGGGGCGTTACCTTCAACAGCCTCGCTCCAGATTGGCTCTTTGGTTGCCGTGATACTCGTGGCTCGGAATTCCAAATACGGAACAGCTCCGGATTGGCCCCGATCGCTGCTCCGGCCTCGATGAGCTTCATTCGACCGGAGCCGAACGCTGTGGGCGACGTCACGCTCACTTTGTCCACTTCTTTACACAGTCTGTGCCTTTACCTCAAAACGATCTGTCGCCGTGTTTTTCCAGAGCACACGGTGAACTCGGCACATCGGCCCTGACCCGGCGCCGTCGCACACGTATCAAATCCTCGTATCATTAATGCAGTTAGTGGCAGATGAAAACTCTGCGTTTGTTTTTAAGTGTGTGCCTCGCGGCTCTCTGCGCTCCTCCAAATTAGGTTCCCAAACAGCCATTTTTCACATGACTATCTCTCTCCTCTTCTAACCCATTTCCCTAAGTCATCGCTCAGCGTCTGTGTCAGGAAACAGTGAGCTTCTATCTCACGCTAACGCAGCTCACGCGCAGCTCACACGCAGTCAGAAGTGTACCTCGCTCTAGCCACAGACGATAAAAGAGCGAAACAACACACAGAGACGCCGAGGATGTGTGTGTGTGTGTGTGTGTGTGTGTGAGTGGAGTCTCCGTGTACATCTGTGTTTGCTGAATAAGTCCTGGCTCTTTAAGTTGGATTGAAGAAGCATTTTGTGTCTTAAGCGCTAGCAGTGGTAGTTATTTAACAATTATACAGAGATGTCGACAGGATACACAAGAATCAGTTTTGTATTTAAGTAAAAATACTGTTACTTCAAAGCTGCAAATCTCAAAACAATAGGCCCTGACCCTCATTCACTCTTCATCAGACTCTACAGTGGCTCACTCACAAAAAGACTCAGACGCACGGCTCTCTACGCTCAGGTCACGTGACTCTGGGTCTGTGTGAAAAAAGTTTAAAGTTGAAACTCCGATAAAACTTGTTTTGTGTCATAAATACTGATGAGACTCGACTGGCGCAAGTCTTTACGGACTAATAATAATCAGACAAGTTTTTGTCCGGCGGCGTCTCACGTAAATTGATTTATTTATTAACTTTTTGGAAATTATCGCTTTGTTAACGGCTCAAGCTAAGCTAAGCGGCTAAAGCTAGCAACTTCACACAGCAACGGAGTGTTTTATTCATAATCAGGTGCGACAAACCGGCGCTTCTGCTTCATTCAGTCGTGTCTCTGTCCGCTGTTGTTTTTCTGACTCTCCCAGTGCATTGTGGTCTATACTGACCGCTCTAGTGACCACTGATGCCCACTACCTTTTAAGTTGCATTGTGGGAAGTTTTGAGTACACTATTTTCTCACCAACTGGACATTTGGACAGCGCTAAAAATGGCGTGACCTCTAAATAGTGCCCCCTGTGGACGTGTGCAGTACTGTGTTACTGCTTCAATGCTACTATTACTACACCTTTTGAAGCACCATTTTACTTATGCAGTTCATTTCCTTAAAAAAATACTCTAGTTGAATGTGAGTGTAGACGCTAGCTCCTAACCCCTCACTCACTACACAGCCTGCAGCCTTTACAGGACTCTGCAGTGCACACTTCAGAGAGTGAGTCACACACACTTCCTCCTCAGCGCAGGTCATGTGACACCAGCAACTTAAAACTCAAACTGTTTATTTAAGAGGTTTATTCACGATCACAGTTCAACAGTGACTTTAAACACTTCTATCTGCATTCAGCTAAACACCTGTCTGACGCCGTCCTGTTGTTTTATGACTCTCGCAATGCATTCTGGTCTATATTTACCCTGTCAGTGGCTGCGCTGTAGGATTTTTTTTTTTTTTTTGGACATTTGGGCTGGTCTACAAAATGGCGTGACCCCAATTCCGAGCCCTGTGTGGAGAAGAGTGAGATTCAGATACAGCCTGTGATTTTGAAGTTTGAGTTAAAGGGCCGTAAACACTCTGTTCCACCTTGTGATGTCATCATGTGGTAATACAGGAAGTGCTCCACTGCGTTTTTAAACTCCACGCACCTTCACTAGAATCATTTGGATCATTTCAACCCTGGAGTTGCCGATCTCTACTGAACTAAAGCTAAAAGGAGCTGTTAACTGGAAAACTACCACTTCATGACATCACGAGGTGGAACAGAGCATTTTGAGGTTTGGAGATGTAGACAGACTAATAATAAAGTGTTACCCAAATATGTGTGAATGAAACAAAACGCAACTCCAGGTCTGTTTTTGAGGAGGAAACAACATTAGAACATGACTTAAAGCTACAAGAGTCAGTTCTGTGTAACGTAGGACCTTTAATGAATCTAACTTGCTAACACGAAGCACACCTCTGTCCAGTGTTCACTGTGTTTACTGTATGTCCCCACGACAATGAACCAAACAACGTGACCGCAGATACCGCGGTTCTGTCCCTTCGCTCTCTAACCTGCTCGTTTGCATATTAAAACGCCCGAGCGTTCACCGTGTGCACTGTTTGGGACGTGTGCGTGTTTTATTTATGCGGCTAATTCCGCGGAGGCAGAGTCGGCGTCAGATCAGCGCCGGAGCCGCCCTGCGCTCACATGACCATAGGAGCCCGTAGTATTAAGCCCAGTGTAAAAGATGTATGTGTCTGCGGTGAAGAGGAGGTCTCTAAAGGAGGTTTGTTTAGTGTGTGTGTGTGTGTGTGTGTGTGTGTGTGTGTGCGTTTGTGAGTGCGTTTGTGTGTGCGTGTGTGCGTTTGTGAGTGCGTTTGTGTGTGCGTGTGTGCGCTCTTATTACATCTATTTATTACTCTGGGCAGGCGCTCATCTGTAGTCACTTGTGGGGACTATAGGGGTCTCTTATAGAAACCCATCATACGTTTGCATTATATACGACAGATGCATTCACATGTGCAGTAACTATTTACATATTTATGATTTAAAGTTAAAGGGGCCGTATTACTCTGTTTTCTGATCTGTTCTAATGTCGTTTCCTCGTCACAAACAGACCTGGAGTTGTGTTTTGTTTCATTCGCACATGTTTAACACACAAACCCTGCAGATTTAGGCTGAGTTCTTCTCTCAAACTGAAAACACTCTGTTCCACCTCGTGACGTCATCTGCTAATACAGGAAGTGTTTTTAAACTCCACCCACCTTCACTGGAATCACTTAGAGAATTTCAGCCCTGGAATTTCGAATCTCTACTGGACAAAAGGCAAAAGGAGCTGTAGTTTTCAGGAACTTGAAAACTACCACTTCGTGACATCACAAGGTGGAACAGAGCGTTTTGAGCTTTGGAGATGTAGACAGACTAATAATAAAGTGTTACTCAAACATGTGTGAATGAAACAAAACACAACTCCAGGTGTGTTTTTGAGGAGGGAACAGCTTTAGAACCTGATTTAAAGCTCAGAAGAGTCGGTTTTGTGTGATAAAGGGCGTTTCAGGTTCATTAAAACAGGATGTAAACATTTGCTTGTTTTTGGTTTATGGTCGACTGCAGCTGATCAGAACAACTGTATTACACTATTTTTATTATTGAGAAAGGTTAGAGAGATCAAAAAAGACACAGAGTCCTTTTGTAACGGTAAAGGTCAATTTATGAAAAAAAAAAGATGAACTTCAAATACATGAGAAATAAAAGTTCTTCTGCGAAATGCCGTTATATCTTTAGCTTCAGTCCTGAAGACCACAGACGTCCAGAGCCCGATTTTTGGACCTACAAGAACAAAAGCATCGTGTGTCGCTCGGACCCTTTTCTCACAAATCTGCCTACGACTGTTAAGACTGTGTCATGAAGCAGTGACAGCCTGCCAAATGTGTGTGTGTGTGTGTGTGTGTGTATGTATATATGTGTGTGTGTGTGTCCTGAGCTCGTGCTTATTTGCCCCCCCTGAGCTTTATGTGGGCATTAAGTTTGTTTTTGTGTATTTCATGAGTCAGTCTTGGTTCTTGGATGAAAACGGCAACAGGACGAACAGAGAAAACACTGCAGTTAGAAAACACAGAGTGAATGAGTGAGGTGAGTTTGACCCAAACGGGGACGTTAGACACACACACACGCACACGCACACACACACACACACACACACACACACAGAGACACACGCAGAGTTTGATTATGTCCTGAATGACGTGACTCAGACACGTACCTTTTGTCTTTATAAAGTGAACTGTGGAGTTTTGTAGAAAATAGCGTCTGTAGTGTCAGAGAAGGACCTGGCTGTTCCTCTTTAAGGTTCAGACTCAGACTCAGACTTAGACTTGGACAACTTTATCGATCCACGAGGGACGTTATCTGGACACAGCAGCTTCACACATCACGATATACAATTATAACAAAGAGTAAAGATATAAATGGTAAAAACATTCAAAATAAGTAGCAAAAACACAAGAGCCTGACGTCACATACGGCACAATTATACAACCGTTTACGATACAAGTAAAAATACAAATATAGTAAATACAAAATATATCTGTTTACAAGAGGTGAGTGAGGAGAAACAGAGCAAAGATGAAATGGTGATGGACGGGACACGGGGCTGTTTATGACATAAGGGGGTCTGCCAATACCCGATGTCAACGAACTATTTATTTAACATTTAAACAAAAATAAAACGAGGCAAAACTGATCCAAACGTGTCATGTAGCTGTTAGAAATAACCACAGAACAGTTTTGTGTAAATAAAAGTCCAAACATTCTGAGACTTTCTGGCCCGACTACGACCTGTAAATAGTTTTATTGCATCAGTGCGTTTGTCCAACCGGGATATCGAACCGAACCGATACTCGGAAGCCGATATCTGATCCAGTATCAGATCGGTGCTTCGCTAACGAGCAGATTCCAAAGCTAATGTGAGCGTCTGAAAATGGAACAAACCTGGACAATAGTTTTTGTTCTGTAGAGCTGCACAGATAGAACTGGTCCTGTTCACACATCCAGACGTACATTTGTGAATGATTTATTGGCGAGTGAGTTGTTGTTGTTGTCGTTGTCGTTGCTGTTTGTTTGTTTCTTGCATCTCCGCTCCTCGGTCGTAACAAAAGTACATTCTCTTCATCAGACTGTGGGAAAATATTCACATCTCCTTCCCGTGTCAGCTGTGTTTAAACGAGGCCGCGCGTTAATTGCACAGTGCGACGAAGGCGACCGGGGGCCGCCGTCTCTGAGGCGGCGTCCCTCCTGAGACCCGTGGGTTTTTCCCATCGCTTTGAAAATCTATTACCTCTCCACCTTCCACGCCTCTCCAAGTCTTAAGTGCTCTCCTCAGATTCTTCATTAGGATCCTCGCTCTTCACCTCCAGCTCAGCCCCGTCCGAGTCCACGTCCTGTGTTTTAAGTGTTTGCGTTAGAGTGCGGTGGCGGTGGCGGTGGCGGCGGCGGCTGATTCTGACGTTCCGTACCTTTGGTGTGGATCGTTTCCTGGCAGCTTCTCTCTTCTTCTCCTCAGACATTGTTGCTAGCTGGGGATATAAATAGGAGGCAATCTGTAGCTGGCGAGGAGCCGTTCTCCTGTGTGACACCAGGCCACAATGGAGACTCACAGTGAGGAGTGGTCTCTGGGGGGAGGTGTGCCCCCTCTAGTGTCTCACAAACATCTCGAGGACCACGCGGAGGGGAAGAGGCACGGACGGGCTCGACGGCAGGTTCCTATTTTAGTCCTGGGCAGGTAGGCGGGGAGCTGAACTGTGGAGGATCTCAGTGCTGCGAAGTCTGCGTCTAATTAGTTTGTCTAATTATGTCTTTGTGCTGGAAATTTCTCAAATTAGTGGTATCGTGCAGAACGTGAGCGCGCTCATTACGGTTGTCATGAGGATTGTTGTGATGGCAGAAAAGAGAGGAGCAAAAAGGAAGGAGTCAGGGGAGAAACCCAAAACTCGGCCTGGTCCAGACGACACAGGTCCAGACGACACAGGTCCAGAGCAGAACAGAGGCAGCGTCTGATCAGTTCTGGAGCTGGAGTTCTGTTCTACGAAGGTGTAACAAGGGTCATACCTCAGCATCTGTGGAAATAATAATAATAATAATAATAATAATAATAATAATGTGTTTTTTTTATTGCACTTTACATTTATAAACACATTTCAAATTTCTACCATTTCCTAAAGTCACAGTCGAAGCAGCGACTGGACTTTGAGGAGAACACGAGAGGATTGTTTTTATGTCGTTTATAACCAGCGTCAGGGACAAATAAAGTTCTTCTGTGATGGACTGGACACCGTGCCCAGGTACCGTCCAGAGGCTCGTGGGCGGGGCTTGTAGGTGGGGTTTGTGGGCGGGGCTCGTGGGCGGGGCTCGTCTGACACTTGACTGCGCGGAGTTCCTGTTTGAGCCCGACACAAAGGGCGTGTTTGATATTTTCCTCCGGCGTCAGCGGCAGGGGGGGGGCA
>JACM01018179.1:0-12092 GCA_000787095.1 Periophthalmodon schlosseri
GCCGCGTGCAGCACCAGCTCGGGCAGCAGGTGCTCTGGGCCCCATAAAAACAGGCGTGCCCGGGTTTACCAGCCCATGTCGACCCGGGGTGTGAACGACCAGGCCCCGCTTGAGTGTGAACGACCAGGCGGCGCTCGGGTTACTGCGCGGGCTGCTGAGAACGCGACACGCTAGCTTACGCCCGTGCGCCCAACACACATGTTGCTGAGACGGCAATAAACAACATTTTGACTTTATATTCAGCACTTAATGAGATAAGAGGAGACGGTTTCTAACGGTTCAGCTGCTCGTCTTCACCACGTGTCAAAGTAGCACTGCATATGTGTGACCTGTGCTGTCATTCAAATAAAGGTCTTTAAAGGGGCCCTATGCTACTTTTTGGTAGGGGGTCCATCATCTGCCTGTCTTTATGGAGATGTTATTGCTTTGCCAAGAATGTTCCACAGTCAATGAACTCGGCTTGTATTTATACTATTACGGGTGTTTTGTTGCAAATAAAGACTTTGAAAAATATGTATTATACTGTGAGCTGGCTAGCTTCTCCACAGATCTGACCTGTAAATTGGCCTGGTTGTATTACCTGCCTGTTTCCAGAATAGATAAGTTTAATGCTATACTGTGGAACATCCCAGGCAAAGCAACAGCATCTCCATGACAAGCAGAGTGGAGGACCCTTCACAAGGAAAGGCAACATGATGCACATTTAAAGGTCCTATATTATAATATCTTCTGGATTTCAAATTTTCATGTTTTACAGCTAAATATTTGTATAAAACCAGAGTAACTACCAGAGGGAGCAAGGACTCACACAAGGTTAAAAAAAATAACTGCTAAGTCTAGGCTGAGATATGTTTTATCTAAGGATAATGACCACTCAAATGATCAGAACAAGCATGGACTTTAAAAACAAAGAGTAGCACTTCCTAGATTTCCACTTATGATGTCACAAGGTGGAATTGAGCTATTTGGAGATTGACAAAATCTGCAGGGTTACAGGATGTTTTGATGTGGAAACAATATTAAAAGATAAGAAAAAGTAGGTGCTTTAATAAAGCTGAGACTCCAGAATGAATAAACGTTAAAAGAAAAATAATGTTACAAAATAATCATTCATAAGTAAGTAAGTAAGTAAAAGTTGGTGAAAACACAGACTAGGACATACTCTGCTGATGAGACATGTGGAAAAAGCCTTTACCAGCCCCAGCTGTTTCTGATTCCTCCATAGTTAAAGTGCATATGACAGGTTAGACTACTCTTTACACTAAAATATAGTTAATATAAGTATATTCAAGATTTTACTCAAAGTTAGTAAAACGTTTACATTTTGGTGAAGTTCATAGTTTTACTTCCTAGTTGGAGACAGGCAGCAGATAAGAGCAGCATATGTAGAGAGGTAAATCCATAACTGTTAACTAGCAACCATAACGTTAACTAGGGCCAAAACGGTCTAATTAAATTTATTTTGTTAAAGGCGGTGTACCTCATTTATACTATCTTAAAAACGTCAAAACAGAACTACTACATATTTTGAGATCAAGAACTGCTTATACAATATATCTGTACTGGGGCAAGACAAAATTTGCTCAAATACATGGAAAAATCAGGTACAGGGCTTAGTGTAAGTTTAAGTTAACTTAAGTTAAAGTTTAAACTGTCTGAAAAATGTCTTCCTTGTGCGTACGTTGTCCATAGAATTTTGGTGTTGATGACATAGGTAGAGGCATTCCAAATTAGAACTACTTCCTCTATTTTTCGTACTTTGTTGTAACTTTTTTTCACAAACTACCACTTCACTGAACTATGATAAATATTTTCCGCAGGTACTATCCCACCAAACCAAGTTACAATTAGGAAAAACATGAAAACCTGTCATATGCTCTTTAAACCTCCGGCTTTACCTATAGAGCGGTGTGGATAAGCTACCTGTCGGAACTGCTCCTCGTAGGTCCACTCGCCATGGTCTTGCGCCCCCAGGTGGCTGTGTGTGGCGTGGGGGGGCAGGATGGCGACGCGCGGCTCTTGCTCCACGGTGGGGCGAGCCTTGAGCAGTTGGGCGTGGGGGTGGAGCTGGCGATGGGGTAAAAGCAAGATGCCCTTCCCTGGGGTGACCGCCTCCTGGGCTGTAGGTAGACCCTCCTCAGCCAGGTCATCATCGAAGTCGTCCTCCATTTCGCCCTCAAAGTCGTCTTCGTCCCACTTTTGTTTACTGTGGGAAGCAGATATATGTTTGTGCAAATCTCAGTGTGTTACCAAATGATCATATTATGCAAATTGGCTCTGTGGCCAACTCAGTGTTAGCGTCACTTCGTCTTGTCCAATTGTATTTCTATGGGTTTTAGCTAATGCGCTGCTCCGCACAGAGCCTATTATCAATCAATAGAGCTCAGAATCCTTTGGCATTACTGGTCAAACTGAACGTCAGAAATTCTACGCAACTGGCAGCTGTGCGGAAAATCCATAAGCAAAAGCATTATAAAAAGGTCAAGAAAAGAGCAGAACAACCCAATAAACTGCTGTGTCACTACTGATATATTTCACTTAATGTTATATTACTTAATGAGTAGTTTTGAATGAACACAAAATTTTGAATTTATCATCTTAAAATATGCATTGTTTTATCATGAGGCTTGGCATAACCCCGAGCTCAATAGGCTGCTTTCATGCAGAATTTGATGTCATAATTTCAGATGTGTATATAACTCTATAGGAAAGAAATATCCAAACTTATGACCCACAAATGTATGCCACTGATTTTATTGGAAAGCACTTTGATCACCTTGAGTGTTGTAAAGGGCTCTATAAATAAAGAGTGACTGATTGAAATGTTGAACCTACAGTTAAACAGTAAATTCTGCCATAGAATTCTGATCTGTCCTTCCGCTCATTTTTGAAGTAATTTTAAAGGTTTATCATTCCGATAATTCAACAATTCCTGGATATAGTGGATACAAGATACAAGAAGCAGTATCAGTGCAGTTAGTATTCATTCCAAAGTGCTCTGACACGACATATACATGTAAGCAGTAGTTCCATGGCTCTTGTTTGTGTAAAGCCTGGTGTCCACTGCACAATGTTTTTCATCTTATAAGATTGTTGGATGTCACACTACATGATGTGAGGAATTTGACCTGTACGACAGCACATATGCACACGGTGCGATGGTGCACACCATCAGTCATGGCTACCATGAAAGTTTGATGGTGCGACTATCAGGCCCCAGGCTTTTTGTGGTAATGTCACTGTAACTGTTAGCTAAGACTAGTGCCACATGGTAGCAGTGTTACTGAGTTTTGAGCATGGATCTATAATCAGAATAAGGATAAGACACTCCCCCTCTGTCCTGGTGAGAGACTAGTGGCCACTGCATAGGTACTGCAGCTTGAGCCCAGAAAGAATTCTCCTATAGACCACTTTGCATTTTTTGGGAAATCAAACTGCCCGTGATCGACTGATAGGGCATCGACAGCTTTCACAAAGGTTCGATTTTTGTAGGGATTGTTTGCTATTTTCACAACAGGAACTTCCTCAAAGCGCCTAAAAGTTAGCTTTGTACAATTTAGCCTAGCCTTGCTCTAAACCTGCGCTAGCTCTGCTCTAGCAGCTATTGCTCTGGCCAGAAATGGTGAGAAATGGTGCACGTTTCTGTCTTCATGCGGTGGCTCAAGCCCGTATTGAGGAAGTAATGCAGAAGAAAATATATTTTGGGGGATTTCGCGCCAATGACCACAGGCCATTGAAAACGACACATCACCATCACATCTTCCAGATGTTATTGTACTTCCATGGATTTGAGCCTCGACCCATGATCAGCAATCTTTCATCGCAGACAGCCAAATCGTGCACTGGTCACCTGGCTTAAGACAGCAGTGTGCTACTATACTCACATGTGTTCCTCTTCGTCTGAGCCCATCATGTCCTTGTAGTGGTCTCCCTCCTCCTCTTCGTCGTCGTCTCCACTGCTGCGCTCAGACATGGGGCTGTCGGACACCCTCTGCAGGCCGGCTGCCGCTGCCCTCATGGCCGCTAACGCCGCCATCTGCGTGTGCTCGGCATCCCGGGCAGGGCTGACCATGGGCTCGTCCCCTAGCCCTGCCCGGAGCTGCACCTGCCCTGGCACCTGCCCCTGTCCCTGCTGGAGCTGCTGTTCCATCAGCAGCTTGGCCCTCTGCTGCCGGTGAAGGTTCTCCATGACGGCCTGAAGCTTCATCTCAGGTCTGCTCCAGCCGTGTGTGCCCTGGCTGCCCCGCGGAGGAGCACCACGGTCGGGGTGTGGGAGGCCTAGGAGGGGCCTGGGGCCGGGTGGTCCCTGGAGGTGTGCGTGCAAATCGATGAGGAAGAAGAGGAGGAGGGCGAGAGGGAGCCCAGGCACATGCAGTCACTGTGAGGACCAAGGCTGTATGGAGGTCGTAGCAGCAGAGGTGACAAAGGCCAGAGGTCACAATGGAGGAACCAGGTCCTGAGGGACAGAGGGAGAAGACAGGGTCAGACTTAAGCTTGAACTTCAAACATCTCTAGACACCTCAATTCAAAATCAAGTAGTCGGCCCACAGGGCTTCACAAAATTGCAGATTTAACCAACAGAAAGCTAGAAACTCAAACAGTGAAATAGTCATTGGTCAATAACAGACAGTCAGATTAACTAACACTCACAGGAAACAAGCAAACTGAACCAGGACTGAACCGGGACTGAACCAGGACTGAACCAGGACTGAACCAGGGCTGAACCAGGACTGAACTAGGATGGAACCAGAACGGACAGGCTCTTCAGGTCCTGCTCAGATTCTACTCTGTAACATAAGCAGGTGTGTCCAGGTCTATGAGGTTCCTCCTCACATGAGACCTTGGATTTAATTTGGTTCTCCTTTAAGCACTGAATATGCTTAAGTATCAAAAATGGTTTACCCACACAATAGTGACCAGACCAGAGAAAGTCACCGGACATTAACCAATTAAAACCACATTAATGGTGCACTTTGTAACTTTCCTGATAACATGTATATTGCAATGTATGGCATTAAACTTATTTATTACATTTTAGGTGAGGTTTTTATTTTTTTATCTTATTATTATTTTTTTATGCATTTTTCACGGTGTCACCTTTACACAGATCTGACTTGTAACTTGGCTTGGTGGTGTCTTCTTCTTGTGCCCATGACGTTAGAAATGTATAATGCCATATTGATGTAAATAGTTCATAGGCTACTTTTGGATACATTTGAATAGGTATTTTACATATACAAGAGCTTTTACAATTTAAAATATGTATGAAAAACCTCTTTGTTCATGCAAAACTATTAAAAGCGTAGTTATTAGTATACCCAACATTAAAACATGGATAAAAGCTCCAAAGAAGCTTCACAGTAATATATCTGTTTAACTCTTTAACAACTGGGTACAGTAACAGAAGAGCATTGATACAATGTGACAGTTGGTGAGAAGAGGTCCTCTGGAGCAGGCGTCATGTCCACACACTGTTCATTCAAAAGTGCTGAGAAGGACATGTGTGTAACTCTCACCAAATACCCACTTCAACCTGGGCAGAACGATTCAGTAAAAATAATATAATTGCAATTTCTCTAAAAAGCATTGTGATTACGATTAGATTTGTGATTTATGTTTTACTGAGAAAATTCTGTGCAAAGTTCACATTTTAAACACAAAACATGTCAAATGTGTCAAAAGATTCAACATTTTGTAAAGCTGTTATTAAATGTAATAAGCTTTCGTCACCAGCCTGCTACCTTTGCCTCTCAGCCAATTCAACCAAGCATTTCTACAGGTGCACTCTTTCTCCATTCTTTTATCCTATTGTTTCAGCTACATTCATCCTCTTCCCCCATCTCCACTACAGCAGCAGAACAATCAGCCTCCTCAGCCTCTACACCTTCTTCTCTTCACCACCACCAGTGTCCAGTAATGATGTCATCTTTCAAAATGGGAGTGGTAAATCAACACACATTTGTTTGCTTTTTTACATTTGAGGTATAGACCAGTCTTAAGGTATTTCCCCCTGATTTGCAATCATTATTATATGCTAAAATAACAAGATATTACAGGGCATACCCTGAGAAAAAAAAAAAAAAAAAAAAAAGTTGTTTTTCCGAGCCCACACAGCTGCAGGTGATGGTGGGGCTGTTTGTTTAGTGGCTGCCTCGGTGACTCAGTGCATTACATAAAGTCATACCTCTGTGTCATAAGTACAGTGCTCAATGCGTAATGTACTCCTATCATTACAATGTGTTATGTAACAACCTTCATTCATCAGGCAGATCATTAAAGACTGTACTGTAAAAACATATCTGTAAATGCACAGTTTATTCTTGAATTAAATTATGGTTTAGAGACAGAACAGGGCAGTGCCATGAAATTCTGCAGCGTCCCTTCTGGGGTGACCAAAGAAAAAGGGCCATTACGCCATTAAAAGTATCTACATAGAGAGTAGCAGATGACACCATCAGGCCTGGTCACAGGTCAGATCTGTGGAAAGGAGAGTCTGTTAATGTTTTTCTATGGATTGTTTTTTCAGCAATAAAACATAACAACAAAGTCAAATAACTGAATATGTGTAAACGGGGCCAAGAGACATCTAGTAATTTAGCATTAGCAACAACATTTTAAAAAGTAATGGCATTTCATTTACACTGGGCATCTGAGTGCCCCCACAGTGGGGTGTCAGTGGCTAAAATGCCATACTCTTCTTAGCCCATGCAGTTGAATGCCTCTCCTAGCCTGCTCCTCAAAGTACAGCGTTTACATGCATCCTACAAATCAGACTAGACCAGAGATTTGGTTTTCATGGTGTGGTGACTGTTGATAGAAACAGTCTTCCCTTTCACACCAGATGGTCATGGACTTAACCATTAGCATAGCTCCAGAGCAGAGCCGTGGTGGGGAGCCCGCTGAAGGAAGGCGAGCCTGGGGAGAGGGTGCTCAGGGGGCAGCTGCCACGCACATGGAGCCTGCCCAGACACCTGATCCAGGCTCAGAACATTCTGAGGAGCAGTTGGCACTTCCACAACACTACATGGGCCAAATAAACCCCACGCTTTACCAAGAACATCTACACGGATATTTCTATGGCCTGTGCTGAGATGACTCAATTTGAATTGTTACTATTTATTAATATATAGAGGATATTAAGTTCTCTGGAGATCGTTGGGTGTCAGATGCCCTCCCTGTGTATCCATGGGATCTTATTCTGTAGAAAAGCTGCTACTGCTAAGCCTGTAGTTTAGACCTCTACAAACATGTTCTGAAATGTTTCTGTGTGTCAGATGCCCTCGCTGTGTCCATGGGGTCTTATTCTGTGTAAAAGCTGCTAATCCTGTAGTTTAGACTTCTACAAACATGTTAAGAAATGCATTCTTGTATTAGTTTAGGAGTTACTTAGAAAACTTTGAAGTTCTTTTTGTCATATAGTAATAGCCTATCTCCATCTATAGATCTAAGAACACTTCAAATGTGTCAAATGTCAACGATTGGTTCCACCTTGTGATGTTATTAGGTGATATTATATCAAGTGTTTCACCAGGCTAAATTTGATTATTTCACTGCTCAAATTTCCTTCACTAAGATGCATGTTAAGTTTGAATCAAGCAGCTATTATTTTTTACTCTGTTTGAATTGCCAGAAATCACGAATTAAATGACCTATTATGCATATCCTATACAAAAAAAACATGACATATTTATGCTAGAGGTTGTCAAACTAACCTCTAATATTAGGATCTTTAGTGTCTATACACTAAAGTAAAAAAAAATCCTGCTTTAAAAAGTAAAATATTTCCTGCTTTGATTAATTTTGTCTAGTTTAGCTGTATTTAACTTCAAGGCATCATTTCATTGTGGCCTTTTTCCACTGATAATATTTCTTGAAAGAAAAAAATATATTGAAACTCGTCAAAAATACCATAAAAGAGTCAAACAATCAACAACAATACACTGAATAAAGCGAAACGGGTCAAAAATACTAAGAAAACACAATAATTATTTCAAATTCAAGACGTTTAAATTCCTGTACATGTTATTTTTTGCAGTGTATCCTTGAATGACCAAAACCGAAAACCAAACCGTTGGCCAAATCATTTCACTCATTTGCATAGAATCAGATGAGAAACACTTTTACATAGAGCCTGAGTTGCATGCTGTCTCATTAGGAGGTCTTGGTATAGACGTAGACCAAACTCAAAAAGTGCTCTGTTACATAAGCCTGTCAGTGGCACATTTGCTTCAATCATGGTGCACAGACTAGGCCCGTTATTTTCCTGGTGTACCTGTAAACGCCATTGTCAAGCATTGCTCTTCCAGACCATGCTGTCAGTCCCGAGTATGGATGGATACAGATTATTATAGCAAGCTGTGGATTTTTTTCATTTGTGCTAAACTGGCTATGCGACACTGGCGAGTCCTGCGTGTACTTCCTTCAAAATCAAAACTCTTGAGACTCTATAGAGACTGACTTAATGCATAATGCAAACGCTATAGCTCAAATGTTTGTTTATGGCTGACAAAATGTGTCATGGTATGAATATACAGATACCAGTACTATAAGTGTGTTAGTCATAAGGTGTAATCATGTCTCACATGACCACGCTGACTTAAAAATACATGCCAGGACACATGGCACTGTCTCTCTGTATCTCTCTCTCTGTATCACACATGTCTCTCTCTCGCTCTCTCTATCTCTCTCTGTCTATCTCTCTCTCGCACACATGTTTGTATGACACATGTGCGTGGACAGATTTTGTCAGCGCACGCCTGGCTCCAACTTGTCTCTCTCTCTCTGTCTCTCTCCCTTAAGGATGCACAATACAACACTGGTATCGAATATTGGCGCTGATCCTGAAATTTTCTGGGATATCAGCTTCTTATTTATGCAAAGTTGTTCTGTGGTTACTAAAAAAAAACAGTGCCACATTTGGATACGTTTTGTCTTATTTAAAATAGAAATAAACGCAGTTTTCAGTATCTGCACTGGTATCGGTTAATATTGGGTAAAAGCTATAGCTATAGTTGTCTGTGTAATCCCTCAGTCGTCCAGGCAGGTTCCATAGCAAAAGAAAATTCAATTCAGTCAACACGACAAAAATACTCTCTCTATATATCTCTCTGTCTTCTCTCTCTCCGTCATGCTCTGTCCATCACTCCCCCTCTCAGATTTTAAACTTTCAGCGCTGACTTTATGAGAGCCGCTCTGTGTCTGTATCCACTGCACTGGCACATACAAGCAAAGAGTGCACTGGTTTAGTAAGAGTCCAGTCCTGGTTCAGTCCTGATTCAGTCCAGTAGTGGGTCTTTTAATAGTGCAGAGTATATGTTGTGATGTTTTGCTGACGGAGCACATATCTCTAAGTATCTTTCTTTTTTCATCAAACACGCCTGTTACTAACTGAAGACGAGGGCATGTGAGCTCCCCATTGTGAGGCATTATTATATTAAAATAAACGTCTCACTTCCTTGAAATGTCCATGTCAGCACAAATAAGGACTTATTTAGAGAGCTGGTTCACACATAGAGCCATGTGCTCCGTCAGCAGAACATCACAACTTATCATACTCATAACTCTACACTATCAAGAGACCCAATACAGGACTAAACCAGGACTGAACCAGGTCTAAACCAGGACTAAACCAGGATAAAACCAGGGCTAATCGAGGACTAAAGCAAGACTAAAGCAGGACTAAAGCAGGATTAAACAATGTGTAAAACAGGACTATAACAGGTCTAAAACAGTACCAAAGCAGGACTAAAACAAGTCTAAAACACTACTAAAACAGGACTAAACCAAGAGAAATCCCAATTCTAAAAACAGCAACCATGATCAGATTATAATGACATTTCTTCCTCTGAGTTGTCACATGACCTGTCACATGACATGTCATAGTGTCAGGCTTTGAGCACAGAAGGACCCATCGTAAAAGAGGACTGTAAACTGGCTGCCAAAGGAACCAGTGGGGGATGGATGTTCTTCATTCTTTCATTGTTCTTCATAATGAAAAAAAACATGCTTCTACTTTAGTCTATTTCTTGGCAAACAAGTTCTATACTATGGTTTTAAATTAAAAAACAACTTGAAATATTTAAGGCGCAACACCGGGCAGGTGACCACTCACTTAGAGGCAGGGAGGGCTGGTGACCATACTGACTTATTTCATGTAGAAGTAGCCATAATTATGCTTAGAATACTTGAATAACTGCACAATCATTCAAACATTAAAGGCAACTCGATACATAAATAAAGTCCACAGTACATGCCTATACACATGCCAGATCAGATACTAATCAATACTAAAACTAGTATCAAAACTAGATACTCATTTGAGCAGGTCTCGATACTAAAAAAGTCATATTCACAGGATGGAAATGAATCTTTCCAGAACAGCTTTAGAATGATCTTGAGCTGTATCAGAACAAGTATAAGACCACATAGACTAGTACACGTAAACCATACACTGTATAAAGAAGTGGAATAAGGGACTGCGACGTCACTCACCCAATCAGGCGCCTGATTTGTCTGTTATTAATGTTCACATCTTGATTTACGGACACAATAGCGAAATAAAAATACCAGGATCATGTAGAGAGTGGGTTACTACAAACCAAAATGACGAGCCTGACAACATCAGTTAGAGAGGGGTGAAAGTTTTTCAATTGAAAGTGAACTGGAGCTTCACTTCTTATTTGGAATGCGGTGGCTAGCAGGTTAGCAAAGTCCATTTATATATACAGTCTATGGTATACGCCCATGGACCACTATGGAACCTAAGTGGACGACTGAGGGATTACACAGACAGAAGGCCACATGGTAATATTTTTTTTTTTGTTTTTTGTTTTTTTATCATCGTGGTATCGGAATCAGTATTGAGTATATTTCTTAATATATACGCCCAGGACCACTATGGAACCTAAGTGGACGACTGAGGGATTACACAGACAGAAGGCCACATGGTAATATTTTTTTTTTTGTTTTTTGTTTTTTTATCATCGTGGTATCGGAATCAGTATTGAGTATATTTCTTAATAATGAAATTGAGTTTGAAATTTTACTATCGTGACAACACTGCCCCTCCCCTGTACTGCTCATACCCGGTCATTTCCACATGTACGTTCTATCTCACTTTGCATACAGTGTCAGACATGATCCTACAGGTTTAACTGCTTTTGTAACTCCCCTATAGCCCTAATCCCTGACAACATCATGGCATGTATGCTAAACACAACATATGTGATGCAACAACAGCAAGCACCATTATGGAAAATCAAAAAGTACTGCCAGTGGGATTAGATTTGTAGTTTAAGTTTTCAGGATTCTGTTCGCACATTCAAACTTGTCCAGGAGGATTAACATTTGAGACTAAAATCTGAACTGCTAAACTAATCCAAGAATCCCATGTATTTCAGAACATGTAGAGGTCAAGAATGGACAATATATCGGTGGAAACATCGGTATTCAACAACAATCCCAATATACTAGTTGAACAATTTTAATAGTTTATTTCTAATGTAAACAGGTGAGCAATGATGCCAAATGAGATAGCTGTATTTTTACCCAAACATTATAAAAATGTACAACAAATTATATTATATCAGAGAAAATACATTTGGTCATTATTTTACAAATGAGAAAACATCACTTCAATTTGTGGGCCTGGCCATAGATGTGAAGATATTCCCTTTGATTTAGACAAATATTGGTAAATGGCTACAACATCCTGAGAACTCCATCCCAACTGTGAAATACGGGGGTGGTAGCATTATTTGAACAATGACCCAAAGCATACTGCCAAACTGGTTACAAAGTCGCTTAATGATAACAAAGTCAATGTTTTGCCATTACAAAGCCCTGATCTCAATCCTATTGAAAATTTATGGGCAGAACTGAAAAGGCATGTGCGAGCAAGGCGGCCTGCAAACTTGGCTCAGTTACACCGGTGCTGCCAGGAGGAATGGGCCAAATTCCTGCCAACTAAGGTGAGAAGCTTGTTGAGGGATATCCAAAACATTTGACCCAACACATTCAGTTTAAAGGCAATGGTACCAAATACGAATGAAATATATGTACACATTTGACTTTGGAGAAAGTAATGAAAAATT
>KN475908.1:7834-27069 GCA_000787095.1 Periophthalmodon schlosseri
AGTGACGACGTTCACTGCTCATCCAAGCTGCTTCTTCAGTTCTGAAGACCGGAGTCGATTGGCAAAATGGCATCTTGAAAATAAGCGATTAAAGATTACTCAAACATGAATCACTCCAAAAACAACTTGAGGTGAGTAAATGTGAGAGGGGACAACTACAACACGGTTAAAAGCTCTGAAAAGTTTGCAGAATAGGTCTGATTAAAATGTGCTGTATACATAAACTTGAACTGACCTGAAAAAAAAATGAAATGAATTATTCAATTATAAATATCTTTGGTTTTGGATGAATTTATGAGGAATTGTAGAGTGTCAAATGTGTCCTGTGTGTTTGTGGAAGTACCTCTTTGGACTTCAGATCTGAGCCTGGATCGTGCTCCAGACTCGGGAGCACCTCACTGTGGAGTTACTCTGTCTGTTTAGGTCCTCCTGTCTCTCTCTCCTGTCTCTCTCTCTCTCTCTCTCTGTCTTTCTCTGTCTGTCTCTATGTCTCTCTTTCCTGTCTGTCTTTCTCCTCTTTCTCTCTCCCTCTCTCCTCTCCCTCTCTGTCCTGTGTCTCTCTCTGTCTTGTTTCTCTCTCTCTCTCTCCTCACTCTCTCCCCTGTCTCTTCTCTTTCTGTCTCTGTCTCCTCCCTCTTGTCTCTCCTCTCTCTCTCTCCTCCCTCTCTCCCCTGTCTCTTCTCTTTCTGTCTCTGTCTCCTCCCTCTTGTCTCTCCTCTCTCTCTCTCCTCCCTCTCTCTAGTGTCTCTTCTCTTTCTGTCTCTCTCTTCTCTCTCTCTCCCCCCTCTCTTCTCTTTCTGTCTTTCTCTCCTCTCTCCTCCCTCTCTCTCCTGTCTCTTCTCTTTCTGTCTGTCTCCTCTCTCTCCTGTCTCTCCTCTCTCTCTCTCCTCCCTCTCTCTAGTGTCTCTTCTCTTTCTGTCTCTCTCTTCTCTCTCTCTTCCCTCTCTCTCCTGTCTCTCCTCTTTCTGTCTCTCTCCCCTCCCTCCTGTCTCTCCTCTCTCTCTCTCGTGTCTCTTCTCTTTCTTTCTCTCTTCTCTTTCCTCCCTTCTGTCTCTCTCTCTCGTGTCTCTTTTCTTTCTCTCTCTTCTCTTTCCTCCCTGGACAGTGAAGAGGGCTCTGTGTTCAGTGAGGGAGGGGCAGTTAGTGCTACACCTGTAGGAGGGGCTGGACATGTGATGTATGTGTGTTTTGTGTTTTGCATTGGTGTTGTTGTATGACAAGTGACACAAAATAAATGTATTGTTTAAAGTCAAAGTCTCCTGTCTCTTCTCTTTCTGTCTCTCTCTCTCTTCTCTCTCTCCGCCCTCCTGTCTCTCCTCTCTCTCTCTCCTGTCTCTTCTTTTTCTCTCGCTCTCTCTCTCTCTCCTGTCTCTTCTTTTTCTGTCTCTCTCTCTTCTCTCTCTCTGCCCTCCTCTCTCTCTCTCTCTTTTCTCCCTCTCTCTCCTGTCTCTCCTTTCTGTCTCTCTCTCTCTTCCCTCCTGTCTCTCCTCTCTCTCTCTCCTCCCTCTCTCTTGTGTCTCTTCTCTTTCTGTCTCTCTCTCTTCTCTCTCTCCGTCCTCCTGTCTCTCCGCTCTCTCACTCTCTCTCCTGTCTCTTCTTTTTCTGTCTCTCTCTCTTCTCTCTCTCCGTCCTCCTGTCTCTCCGCTCTCTCACTCTCTCTCCTGTCTCTTCTTTTTCTGTCTCTCTCTCTTCTCTCTCTCCGTCCTCCTGTCTCTCCGCTCTCTCACTCTCTCTCCTGTCTCTTCTTTTTCTGTTTCTCTCTCTTCTCTCTCTGCCCTCCTCTCTCTCTCTCGCTCTCTTCTCTGTCTCCTGTCTCTTCTTTTTCTGTCGCTCTCTCTCTCTTTCTCCTGTCTCTTCTTTTTCTGTCTCTCTCTCTTCTCTCTCTCCGCCCTCCTGTCTCTCCTCTCTGTCTCTCTGCAGCAGCTGTGTCCATGAAAGCTCCAGTGTATCTGTCGGAGCAAGCGCCGAACAAAGGCCTTTTCACACAGGAGAAAACAGAGCAGCAGTGCCACCGTGAGGACAAACACAAGCACTGCACCCAGGTCGGAACAAACAGAGCAGTGGCCCCATCTTGTGGACCGATACAGACACTGCAGCAGGCCGGAGCACAGTGAAGTCTATACACAAACGTAAGGTCCTCGATCATTAATAACTGCAAAAACACCATGTGATTTTTCTATCATCATAACCCACAGAGAGAGACAGGACTAGTAATAGGGGCCAGCAACCCTGAAAGCCGGTACACACAAAAGGGCTAGATTTTATTACGAGAACAATGACGCTGCATATTATCATGTTTTCTATGTAAATCTTGGGAACAAAATGGCTGTGCAGGACAACCACAAGAGGGACAGGCGCTCCCCCCAGCACAGAGTGAGGTCTACATACACAGGATTAAAGAGGGGGTATTTCAATTCTATGGGGTAGTATTATTATTATACTATTAACAAGTTTTATAAGTTTCACTTTTGTTTTTGACACTGAGTGAAAAGTCACTCCCCTTTCAGAGACGAGATATTTATGGGGAATTGTCGTGTGGGAGCATGGGTGATGTAGGCTTGTGGGTGAAGCATTGGATAAATCTTACAGCTAACCGTGAGAGGGTTCAAATAGAGCCCAGGAAAGATCACTAGATTACTCAAACATTCATGGATGACATCTAGAACCTCTTCAGGCAGGTTTTTGAGGAAACAACGTTATAAAGGTGGTCCAAAAAGTTGATTTAACCCCTCTTTAATGATCAAGTACAGTAGTATTTATCTTTTGAACAAATTAGCCTACTTAAGTGAGAGGTGGGGACTTGGACTTGAGTCAGACTTGAGTCACCAGTGTTTCCTATACATTTAGGTTCTGATTATGATGTCACAAATTATTTTTATTCTCTTGAATTGATACTTTGCTAATACTTTGCAGTGACATCATGCTGGGTGTTCTACATGTATGTCTATGGCAGTTTCCATGGTGACAAAATGCACACATTAGCAAACACAGACAAAAAAGTTTTAGGATTATCTGAAAACTCAAGAAAAAATACAAAATGGATTTAAACAGCACATTTTCAGGAGACTGTGATCAATCAAGCTTTGTGCATAGGTGTATGAGCCAAGAGACCAACCATTTTTAAAAATGAGAAAGACAGAGCAAAAAAGGGACATGTGAAGGGGGTCTAGGGCTCCTCCCCCATGAGCTTTTGATAAAAATACATGTAATTTCTTGTAACATGGGGTGTTTTAGGTGAAGAAATCCTATTTTTAGCAAACTGAATAACAGAACAGAACAGAATAATGGGATATAAGGTTGTTGTTGTAGTCTACTCCTCTCTGAGTTTCAAAACATGCAAATGTTTATTAGACTATAACAACTTGCTCCCTTTTATGCCATACTTGTCATTAATTATCATTTTAGAAAGACTGATCACTTTGTTCTCTGTGGAGCCCCAGCCCTCTGCTCCCTCCCTGGCTCCGCCCCTGCTCTCCAGCGCACTGAGCGCAGCTATTGTCTGAGCAGCAGCCTCACACTGGGCTGTGGACAAACTGAGAACAGTCACAGTCCAGTCTAAAAGTTTTGTCCACACACCTAGACTTAAGAGTTAAGTTGCTTTCCTGAGAATCCAACTGATCTTTATCGAGAAATGCGCCGCGCATCGACGCGATAAACTCACGCTATTGAATCTACAGACGTGTTATTGCTTCAGCTGCTCTGCTCATAATATCGTGAATAAGAAGCGGATTGTCCAAAATGAAAATTGTCTAAAAGCTTAGACTGTGCAGAACATCTTTATGGACTCCAAACTGTTCCTGCAGTCTTTGATTTGGCGCTATGTGTTGTTAAGGTTAAGACACGTGGAGTCTGAAGCTGTGACAGGCAGACGCTCAAGAGCGAGAGGAGGGAGAGAGAGGGGAGCAAAGAGACAGCGACATTCTTTTATTGTTGAGTGTTTAAAAGAACTTTTGACTTGATAAAATGGACTTGACTTGGACTTGAGACCTGTAACTTGGCCCCACTATTGAAAGTTGTTGCATGCAATTAGCCTACTTGCACTTGAGTGCTGTAACTGTACTGTTATTCAAGAATATTCACAAAATATATGAAAACCAACACCAAAATAGTAAATATGACTCATACCTTCGAAGATTTACGCTAGACGACATTTTCTTTTCACACTGGATCTGCAGATTCACTCACTATGGAAAAATAGACAATCAAATAAACATTCCCGTTTTTTGTCCCATTGATATTTTGCAGCTGACGTCATCAATATTCTCTGGGGGCTAACTGTATGCACTGCTCTGTCTGAGGCTTGTTAGACTTTAATTGGGGCTTTGCTTTAACACAGTCTAGTCATAATGAATTGACTTAGCTGGAACTACAACAGGTGAGCTGATTTGTGCTGTTAAACAAGTCCCTCTCAAATAACATTACAGTTACAAGCTAGCTAGCATTAGCCAACAGTTTTTCAGTTAGTCACTCTCGCCTTTTTGTTGAAAATCAAACTCCTAAACAGGACCGTGAACGCTCGGATTGATCACAGGCTCCGGAAAATATGTTTTTCTTGACTTTTCAGACAATCATAAAAACTTTTTTTTTTTTTGCTAATGGGTGCATGGTGTCACCATGGCAACTGCTGAACATTCCGCCATAGATATATATGTAGAACACTCCCAGTGTGATGTTAAAGTACCAATGTCTTCGTTTAATGGTCCTGGTTTAGTTCTAGTTTAGATCTGTTTTAGTTCCAGTTTAGTCCTGCTGTAGACGGGTTTGGCCAACTATCTAATGGTTAGACCGTTGTTTTGTTGAGTTTCTTCATAATTTTGTTAACCTTTACAAATTTTTCCAACAAAAAACAATATTTGCTACGACATACGAACGATTATTAGTAAACAACTACTTCTCTCGAATTGATTCACGATGACATAATGTCTAAAAAGTGAAATATTGTGTAGAGTAAACCGTTGTGTTTAGTGTGCTCCTTCCTCCGGGCTCCAGCGGGCGTCCTCAGTGAGCTCTGCCACCTCCGCTGCTCCCCTGAGCCGCAAAAGAACACTCATTTCCGCTCCGAGCTGTTCTCATGTCCTGAACTCAAATTTCGGCTTTATTGTTTTATTTTCGTCTCTATTTTACACTTTAATTTAACCATTTCTACATTTTTTGGTCCGGATACATCCACGCTCAGCCTCTGACGGTAAAAAGTGTCATTTTAAGATGACATTCTGTGAGTTTGTGAAGGAAAAGCCCGCGGAGCTAACAAGCTAAAGCTGTTAGCATGGATTAGTTTGGAAAGAAAACCCCAAACAGTTGATTTTAGAACAGTTTATGTCTGATTTTGCTAATATAAGATTCTTGTGCATCGTGTCAGAGAGCTGCTGAATATAATGTACAGGCGTCTTATTTATCTTGTTGAGTCATTCTACCTGAAACTTAACTGAACTAATACTTAGTTTAGTTTTATTACGTCCTTTTAAAGTCCAGGTTTAGTTTTCGTTTTGGCCTGGGTTTGGACCGGGTCTTTGTTTAGTCCTGGTGTAATTAGACCTGGATTGTGGATTTAGTTTAATCCTAGTTTAGACCTCATTTAGACCCGCTCTAGTCCTGTTCTAGTTCTGGTTTAATCCCACATAGACTTAGTTTAGTCCTGGTTTAGTCCTGGTTAATACCTAGTTTGTTCCCTGGTTTAGACTTGGTTTAGACCAGGACTTAGTCCTGGTTTAGACCTGCTTTAGACCCTCTTCTCTTGCCTCAGATCTTGATGGACTCTAAAGTGAAGGATGTGGGGGTGCAGTGGGAGCCCCCAGACCCAGACTGGTACCAGGACTTGGGCCAGGTCTTGGAGTTGGGTCCAGGTAAAGCGATGTCATCCCTCAGAGGTCACAGGGGTCACAGAGAGGTCGGAGTTCAATGTGACAGAACCGAGACCACAGAGTTTGGAGTCCAAGTGGATCTGATCACACAAGCCCTCTCAGGTAAGACCCATAACAGGTGTAACTTTAAAGGTCCTATATTACACAACATTAACTCTTGTGAGCTTTAAGCCATGTTATAATGCTGTTACCACCTCAAAAAAATACCTGGAGTGATGTTTTGTTTCATTTTCATATGTTTGACTCAGAATGCCCTGTTCCACCTTGTGATGTCATGAAGCGGTAGTTTTCAAGTTAACAGCTCCTTTTACCTTTAGTTTAATAGAGATTGGCAATACCAGGACTGAAATGATCCAAACGATGCTACTGAAGGTTTATGGAGTTTAAAAACACAGTGGATCACTTCTTGTATTACCACATGACATCACAATGTAGAACAGAGTGTTTTCTCTTTGAAAGAAGAAGCCTAAATATGCAGGGTTTGTGTGTTAAACATGTGTGAATGAAACAAAATTATACAAGTATACAAAAGTAACAGAAGTATAGACACTCTGCTAAAGGTCTAAGCAACAACAAAGCATCAAAAACAATAAATAAATCAATGCAACCCATTGTTCTCATTTATTTGAGCGAAATGTCTCTTTCCCCTGTACTGATATATTGTATAAGCAGCACTTGAGGTCAAAATAAGTCTGCTGTGTACTGTCTGCGTCTAATTAGAAAGTGTTTTATTGTCCAATAATCAGGAAGTGTGTGTTGGCATGCTAGGTGTTGTTGTACCATGACAACAAAACTACAATTTCTGAGACTTGTGAAAAGCACTTATAAACTCATCGTGGTGAATAATGAGGATGTTCAGAATGCATAAGTGAGCAATAACTTTGGACCACCACAAACTGTTTAAAATGAACTAGTGCTGTTTTTAATCTTTTCAAGACACTAAAAATCAAGTACAGCAGTTCTTAAATAGATTTGTATTTTGAAAACACTAATGTATAAAGTGTGATTCATATAACAGTCATGTGATTATTAAATGGCTTCTGTTTGGTTTTGTCCAGGTCCTTCGATGATGCTTCAGTGTGTGAGTGTGAGAGCAGAGGGACCAGGTGAGGGCGCTCTCCTGCAGCACTGTCACAAACCTAGACCCAGAGGAAGACCCAAGCTCAACCGGAACCAGACCGGGTCTAGACCTGAGACCAGCGACCAGACCAGGACTAGACCAGAGACTGGAGACCAGACTACGACTAGACCTGAGACTGGAGATCAAACCAGGATGAGACCAGAGACCAAAGACCAGAACCAGGGAGATCAAAACCGGACTATCTCAGACACTGAGGACCAGATCAGGACTAAAACCAGGACCCGGACCCGGGAGATCCGGCCTTCACGGAGGTACCAGGATTATGAGACCTCAGGAAGTCCAGAACGGAAAAGAAGGAAAGGAGCAGAAGAGGGGAATGACACCGCTCTATCCAAATCTATTGGTACGAGTCTACGAAATGAGTCATGTTGAAGGGTAACTTCTAAACAACTAGCATAAGTAGACCATCATTTTACATGTTGTTGATTGTTAATGGCAATATAAAACGGCTTAATAATAATAACGCGTCCATCGACTTCCTGTTTGAAACTGCAGAGCTGATGGTGGCAGTTCAATGTGGCAAGCAACAGATTTTCATCTATGTGTTTTTACTGTTAAAAGCTCTCAACAGCATTTTAAAATCCTACATTTACATATGATTTGGAGTCTAAACCATTAGAATAAACACCAAGTTAGGAAAGGAAAAAATTTTCTGAGAACTCAAAATAGTTATAAAAGCATATTAATGTTATGTTTGCCTATTATGTCGCCTGTTGTAATGTTGTAACTACTATGTGAAGAAACATTAGTTCTAATGACATCTAATGAATTTGCTTCCCTGGTGTAGATTTGGACCTGCTTTAGTCCTGCTTTAGTCCTGCTTTAGTCCTGCTTTAGTCCTGCTTTAGACCTGCTTTAGACCTGCTTTGCCTCTTGATTCTTTGATTCTTTACTGTTTCTAGAGGAGGACCAGAGCATGTTAAAATCTGCAGAGGAGGAGAGCAGAACCAGGGATGACCCAAACTGGACTCTACGAAACAGAGGTGCATTATACAAATTTTTAAATGCCTTAGAAAACATTTGTATACACAGAAAATATTTTCAACTGGCACTCATTCCTGTTTAAATCTCCTGTGTTAAGACTGTAATGTAGAATATAGGGTCACACTATCAAAGCTCTCTTATGTACTCATATATAGTAACATGGATGTCTATAAGAGGTGGAGATAAAGGGGAGATCACTCTTGTCATCTATGCATGTTTGAGTAATCTAGCAATCTCCTCCAGCCCTGTTCAAAACCCTCCTTAGTAGTACGATCCTGCACAAGGCTCCGCCCACAAGTCTACATCACCCATGGTCCCGCATGACAATTCTCTACAAGTATACAAAAGCATGATACAAAACAATACATTACAACTGGACAAACGTGATGCGATGTGCTGTTTCATTAACAGGATGCTGATTGTGTTGTGATAGTGCAAGGGGAGAGGGGAGACTCAGCGCGTCAAAATTGAAAGTGAAACTTATAAAACATGTTAATATGTTTACGTTGAATTTGGCATTTTCAAACGATAAAAGGTAACATGGTAATCTAAATATGTTATGTGTTAACAGTTAATACCCCATAGAAGTGTAATACCCCCTCTTTAATGACGCCAGTATTGTGAATGTATCTGTGCTTTACATTGGTTTATGGAGGAGATTCGAATGTCTCTTTTCAGCTGCCCCTCAGAACTGTGTCTCCCATGATGCTGCAGTGCGTGTGAAGGAGGAGGCGGGGCTTGTGTCTGCTGGAGGCGTGGTCTGTGACGTCTGTGGTAAAGTCCTAAAGACCAAGTCCAGTCTGTCTCGACATGCTCTGGTCCACAGCGGAAAGCAACCACACAGCTGCAGGTTCTGCCCTCTGCGCTTCAACAGGAAAGGTCTGAACTGAACCAGGACTGAACCAGGGACTAAACCATGAATAAAACGAGGGACTAAACCAGGATGGAACCAGGGCTGACTCAGGACTTTAGAAGGACAAAGTACACATCTGGTTAATATTTTTGTAATTACTGGGCCTATCCACATGAAACAAAAACTGGCACAAAGTTCAACATCTTCTCTGTCAGTGTAAATAAACTAAAGGAAAATATTTTTTTCACTGAAGCCTTAAAGAAGAATTGTCCAGATTAGTCAGCTTTTTAGACTGTATTCCAACCTTGTTCCATCCGAACATTATTTTGGAGAGAGATTTCTTTCAGTAGTAATGTAATGGAGATTTATGACCTTTTGAATAAAACATAAAAGCAGCTCCATTTCATGTCAGTTAAAATAAGTGTGTTTCAGTTGGTGGTTTTCAGATTCTAGAATGTGATGATGTCATACTCACAGATGGGACAGAGACAGTTACTATTGATTACTCTGTACTTTGGCATGAAATATCCAAGAGGTAAATTCACAAATGTTGAACCTGATCATTTTTATTAGTGACTAGACCCAAGAACTCACTGTATTACAACACAAATCTGCATTTGAATACTGTTCAAATGCAGATTTGTTTGATAATATATTGCCCCTATCTGTATTAAATGTGATTGGTCTATAGAATGTTGTGATATCACCTGAAACTCAGCAATACAAAACATTAAAATGTTTTTGTCTTCCTGGTTCAGACAACCTGCGGCATCACTTGCGGATTATGCACCCAAATGGCCCCGTCCCCCGAGTGAAGCTCCGCCCCCCTCCACTCACCTGGCTCTGTCACACCTGTGGAAAAACCTTCACCCATCGCTCCAGACTCAAGACACACGAACAGATCCACACTGGAGTCAAACCCTGCCAGTGCCCTCTCTGTCCCAAGGCCTACATGAGGTGAGACCTGCTTTAGACCTGAGGTAGACCTGGTGTAAACTTGAGGTAAAACCTGGTTTAGACCTGGTTTAGGTCTGCTTTAGATTGGCTTTAGACTGACTGTAGACTTGAGGTAGACCTGGGTTACAGGTCCCCATGATGTGAGTGTGCATACAGATATAGTCCCCGTACTGTGATAAATACCTGTGTGTGTATCTCAGGATGAACGACTTGGAGCACCACCTAAAGAGGCTCCACCCACACGGGTCCTCTTCCCCCCCACCCCCCTCTCAGCTCCTCTGTCACATGTGTGGGCGGAGCTTCTCCTGTAAGTCCCTCCTCTCTCTCCACCTGCAGAAGCACACGGGTGAGCGACCACACCTGTGTCACCTGTGTGGGCGCAAGTTCAGCCGCAAACAGCAGCTCCAGGTGCACAGGGCTGCCATGCACCGGGGGGCGGAGCTCCAGAGGGGGGCGGAGCTGCAGCAGGGGCAAGAGCTACAGAGAGAGGAGGGAGAAGAGGGTGAAGATGGGGGAGACATGAGAGAAGAGGATGAGAACAGAGAGAAGACTGGTAAGAGCACCTCGCTGTGTGTCAGACTGTGTCAGATGCCCTCCCTCACCGCCTCTCTCTCTCTCTCTAAGGGCTGGTGTGTGACGTCTGTGGCAGGAGGATGCGTTCAGCTGCCATGTTGGAGGCCCACAGAGCGGCTCATTCTGGAGAGAAGCCATTTCAGTGCAGCGTCTGCGGCAAAGGCTTCCTCCGAGCACAGACCCTCAAACAGCACCAGGTACAAACCCACATGTGACATCACAACAATCTCTGTAGTTTAACCTGAGCTGGAGACAGGTCAGAATTCCCTGGTGGAGTTTGCTGTGTAACTCTCAGATTTGCAGATATGTTGACCTGGTTTATGGTTAATATCTCTGTAATTACTGGGCCTATCCACATGAAAGAAAAACTGGCACAAAGTTCAACATCTTCTCTGTCAGTTTAAATAAACAAACATTAAATGATTTTTTCACAACAGCTTCAGAAAGTGGTGCCATTATTCAACCCCAAAGACGTGATTGTTGTGAGTTGAAAAGACTTTAAGCCATAAGATTAATATGACAAGTTTATGGAACCAATCCCAAACAAATAAAGATACGGCTCGAATATTTATGGATCTGAAGTTTGGAGATTCCTTTAAAAACAGTGAATCTCCCATAGAGTTTTGTAGGTCCTGCCCTCCATCTGAGAGTACGACATCAAATAGAATGTGATGATGTCATACTCCCAGATAGGGACAGAGACCGTTACTATTGATTACATTGTACATTTACTTTGTCATGAAATATCCAAAAGGTAAATCCACAAATGTTCATTCATGACTAGACCCTAGACCCCACTAGACTAGACTAGTATTACAATACAAATCTGCATTTGAACAACATTCATTTTAGCTGCCCCATCTGTATTAAATATGATTGGTCTATCCATGGGTGTTGGAACGATGAAAAATTAGAACCGTTCACATAGTGATAAACAGAAAATACTGTTCCACCTTGTGATGTCATGTGTTAATACAGGAAGTGCTCCACTGTGTTTTTAAACTCCATACACCTTCACTAGAATCATTTGGATGATTTTCAGCCCTGGAATTGCCAATGTCTACTGAACTAAAGGAGCTATTAACTTGAAAACTGCCACTACATGACATCACAAGGTGGAACAGAGCACTTTAAGCTTTGGAGATGTAGACAGACTAATAATAGAGTGTTACTCAAACATGTGTGAATGAAACAAAACATAACTCCAGATATGTTTTGATGAGGTAACAGCATTCTAACATGGCTTAAAACTCACAAGAGTCAGTTTTGTGTAATATATCAAATTGTCTCCCTCTTTCGTCAGTTACACTTCCATCTCCGGCCTCAGTCCTCTGGGGCGTGTACTCTGGCCCCCGCTCGGCCCTGCTCCTTCCCATGCTCTGTGTGTGGTCGATCCTTCAGGTTTCCCTCATTGCTCTCCGCTCACATGACAGTGCATTCAGACGAGCGTCCTTTCACCTGTGACCTCTGTCCCCGCTCCTTTCGCCGCGTCAGCCATCTTAAACGCCACGTGGAGGGGGTGCATCCTGATGGACGCCCCCGACCCACACACATCTGCCCGATCTGCGGCACCGATCAGAAGTTCAGGTCCAAACTAGAGCGCCATCTACTGGTGCACTCAGGGGAGAGGCCATACAGCTGTGACAGGTGAGAGACAGACCGGGACTAAACCAGGGACTAAACCAGGGACTAAACCAGGGACTAAACCAGGGACTAAACCAGGGACTGAACCAGGGACTAAACCAGGGACTGAATCAGAAATTGAACCAGGACTAAAACAGGGACTATACCAGAACTAAACCAAACGTCTCTGATCTTGGCTCAGGTGCAGTCAGAGCTTTGGTCGCCTCGGTAACCTACAGCAGCACAAGAGGCGTATGCACGGCATCCGCATCCAGAGGCTTCGCCATAGATATGGGTGGGACCAGGATGATGACACGCCTCGCATTGTTTTCAGCGACGAAGAAAACGAGCCAGAAAATCACCAAAATCATCGAGCAGAGGGGTTTAACGGAGACAAGTCCACGTTTAAGCAAGAGACAAACACTGAGGAGGAGGGGAGAAGAGGCGAGGGGGAGGGGCATGCAGAGGAGGAAGTGGGGCATGGAGGAGAGAGGGAGGGGCTTATGGAGGAGCAGAGTTCAGCTGTGCACCCAAACAGTATTTTGGTCGTAGAAGAGCGGAGGGATATGGTTGTGCTTGAGAAGGTGGTGTTCGGAGAGCTCAGTACAGGTGGGGAGGAGACAGCTGAGGAGACGACTGAGGAGACGACTGAGGAGACGGCTGAGGAGACGGCTGAGGAGACGGCTGAGGAGACGGCTGAGGAGACGGCTGAGGAGACGGCTGAGGAGACGGCTGAGGAGACGGCTGAGGAGGCGGCTGAGGAGACGGCTGGGGAGAAAGGTGCAAGAGGAGACGGCTGAGGAGACGGCTGAGGAGACGGCTGAGGAGACGGCTGAGGAGACAGGTGCAACAGGTGAGGGGATCCAAGGCGGTGAGACAGGTGAGGTGGTGATATTAGGAGAGGACGACTTTGGAGATGCAGGGAGGGATATCGTAGATACTCAGAGCGTGGAGATAGCAGCAGAAATGACTGTGATGGAAGCGACAGGTGAGATTTTAGAGGAAGTAGTCCAGGCAGGTGCGACAGGTGAAGTGGTGATATTGGAGCACGATTACGTCAGCACAGAGGAGGTGGAGCTGTCTGGAGCAGTGCACGTTCTAGAGGAGCACACAGAGCTCACACAGGTGGAAGTGAGGACCTCTGACTGAACACAAGATTCAAATCACATAACCAAGACGTCTGCTATTGACTTTGCAGTGGCATCCTGCTGGGGGTGTTCTACATGTATGCCTAAATCCAAAATGGATTTAAACCACACATTTTCAGGAGCCTTTGATAATGATCTTGTTTAGGTGTTTGATTTTCAACAAAAAGGTGAGAATGACTAACTGAAAAACTGCTGGCTAATGCTAGCTAGCTTGTGACTGTAATGTTATTTGAGGGGGACTTGCTTAACAGTGTAGTGCCTACAGTTAGCATCACACCCCCAGGGAATGTTGATGACATCAGATGCAAAGTATCAATTTTAGCCTGCTGGGAATAACTTATCTTAACTGGACTAAGCAGAAAGATCCATCCTTATTATATTATTTTATTTAACCAAACAAGTTTCAGTTCAATACAGAAGCAAATGTGTTCTCACCATCTGCCCCATCCTTCAGTGTCTCTGTGTTAGACCTGCATTTGACCCATCCTTCAGTGTCTCTGGAGTAAACCTGCATTTGACCCATCCTTCAGTGTCCCTGGGTTAAACCTGCATTTGACCCATCCTTTAGTGTCTCTGGGTTAAACCTGCATTTGACCAATCTTTGTGTCTCTCAGTTAAGCATGCATTTGACCCATCCTTCAGTGTCTTTGAGTTAAACCTGCATTTGACCAATCTTTCAGTGTCTCTCAGTTAAACCTGCATTTGATCCATCCTTCAGTGTCTTTGGGTTAAACCTGCATTTAACCCATCCCTCAGTGTCTCTTGGCTAAAGCTGCATTTGACCCATCCTTCAGGGGCTCTGGGTTAAACCTGCATTTGACCCATCCTTCAGTGTCTCTGGGTTAAACCTGTCAGGAGCAGTGGGACCTATCTCCAGATCTGAGCCCATGCAGTTGAGGATTGAACCAGGAACCTTTTTGCTGTGAGTCGGAAATGCTAACCACTCTGCCACTGCGCCAAAATGTGCACAGTAGTTTTTGTTAGTTTTATTTCCAGTATTTTTGTGTTAAATTTTAGTTAGAAAACAAAATGGACCAGCGGAGACTTTCTGTGGACGCATTTTGTGTTTCTGTAAATTATGTAGAAAATAAGATTCTAAAATAATTTTGATAATTGTAAATGCAATTTTATTTTGTATTAAATGACTTTTTGTTCCAACGTTTCAGTTTTTATTATAACTTATTGTAACATATTTGTGTTTTACTTTACCTCATCAAAAACCTGCCTGAAGAGGTTTTAGATGTCATCCATGCGTGTTTGAGTATTTTAGTGATCTCTCTCGGGTCCTATTCAGATGGTTAGCTGTAATATTCTGTCCAATGTTCTGCCCACAAGCCTATGTCCCCCATGCTCCCACACAACAATTCTCCATAAATATACAAAACCATGATACAAAACTGTACACAACAACTTGACAAATGTGATGTGCAGTAGTTTCATTTGTGGGATGCAGCTGATTGTGCTGTGAACGGGGAGTGACTTAGCGCAGGGAGCAAAGGGAGGGGAGACTAAGCGTCAAAAAAAGTGAAACTTATTAAACGTTAATATGTTGTTTTGGGCGAATATAGCATTTTTAAAATAATAAAAGGTCACATGGTGATCTAAATATGTTATGTGTTAGCAGTTAATACCCCATAGAAGTACAGAAGTAGTAACTTTGGTCCTTTTACTTTGTTGCGTTCCATCTCTTCTTGTACTACTGGCGGTAGTACAGCTGTGATGGCTCGTGCAGCCGGAGCACTGGTCCTGCCTCTTTAAACTGCAGTACAAGTCCAGCTACAGCAGCAGATTTGGATCAGACCTCTCCTCTTTCTGTTTTTCTCTGGGTTTTTGCTGATGAAGTTTTTAGGAGGAGTTTAGTTTGAAACAGTTTGAACCCAGCCCTCAGACCTCACCTGGATTCTCACCTGCACAGGTAAGAGAGCGTGTGCATTCATTATTCATATTTTTAAACATTTTCAAAGCTAAACTTCCTGGTGGGCAGGAGGGAAATGCAGGACTGTGGAAAGAGGATTAGCTTTGAAATATAATCAGATTTTACCTCATTCTTTAAGTTTAGTGTGAGTCCAGTTACAAGCTGCACCAGGACTAAACCAGGACTAGAGCTGGACTAGACCAGGGCTAAACCAGGACTAGGGCAGGACTAAACCAGGGCTAGCTCTGGACTAAACCTGGACTAGAGCTGGAATAAAAAAGGACTGAACCGGGACTGAACTGAGACTAAACCAGGACTAGAGCTGGACTAAAATAGAACTAAACCAGAATTAGAGCTGGACTAAACCAGGGCTTCACGTTACCCAGTCAAATCCAGGACTAATTTGAGAACTCAACCAGGACTAAACTAGGACAGTGTTATCAATAAGGAATATTCCGGATGCCATGTTTGAATGTTGTTACCTCCTCAAAAACGTACCTGGAGTTGTGTTTTGTTTCATTCACACATGTTTGAGTAACACTTTTATTATTATTAGTCTGTCTACATCTCCAAAGCTCAAAATGCTCTGTTCCGCCTTGTGATGTCATAAAGGGGTTGTTTTCAAGTTAACAGCTATTGTTTACCTTTTGTTTAGTAGGGATTGGACATTCCAGGGCTGAAATGATCCAAATGATTCTAGTGAAGGTGTATGGAGTTACGGAGTGGAACACTTCCTGTATTACCATATGACATCACAAGGTGGAACAGAGTGTTTTCTGTTTGAGAGAAGAACTCAGCCTAAATATGCAGGATTTGTGTGTTAAACGTGTGAATGAAACAAAACACAACTCCAGGTCTGTTTGTGATGAGGAAACATTATAACATAGATGAGAAAATAGTGTAATATGGGACATTTAATGTATTTTGTACTAACACTTGCTCCAGTGAATCTCTAGTTTTGATACTAGTATCGATTAGTATCTGCTCCTCGACCCTAAATCAGGACTAAATCCGGCTTTACAATCAGATACAACAGAAGTATGGACTAAAATGTTCCCTCTGTCTCCTGTTGCATTGTGGGAAAGTTTAGACATAGTTTAGACATAAACACAATTCAGATTGACACAAGAGATACAAGCGTTTACTGTTCACACAAGAGACAGAACCGCACCAGAATGCAGTAGCAACAGTACTATCATGAGTAACAGTAGTAGTAGTAGTAGTAGTAGTTGCATTAGTAGAAGTTGCATTAGTAGAAGTAGCAGTAGTAGTAGAAGCAGTAGCAGTAGTAGTAGTAGCATTAGTAGTAGCAGCAGTAGTTGTAGCAGTAGTAGTAGCAGCATTTTTTTTTTCTTACTGTTCTGATTTGTGTCTCCGAAAATGTGATTTCAGGTTGTTGTTTTTGAAGTCCCCAAAATGGAGCACACAGATAAATATGGAAACAGGAAGGTATGCAGTATTTCATGAAGTACTTTATGAAATACTTTATGAACATGTGAAATAAACAGACATGAGTTAAAAATGATTATTTTGACATTTCAGGCAGAGTCTTTGTCCAATCTGTTCCACCGACCCTCCAAAAACAGGTAGGACCCTAGGAGACGAGGAGGAAGTAGGAAGCAAGGGATGGGGGAGATCAGAGAGGAGAGGAGTGAAGGATGCATGCAAACAGGGTATAGCGGCTTCCCTTAACCTTGAAGCCAGTGAGCTTTGTGACGCGCTGGGAGATTATTGCAAACAAATACGCTGAGATCCAACACGCGTTTTGTGGTGATTTATTGACAAACACACACAGAGCTATCAGCAGCGCAGCAGAGAGAATGGACATGGATACAACAGACTATGGTAAGATGGGTGAAGGGAGGTGAAACTGGTGGTCAACAAAAATTACGGCTATCCGGCCCTGGTTCTCAACATCTGTGCCAGAGGTGAGTGCCGCCTTTACACACATACGTGCACATACGTGCACACGCACCTGCCCGTGTGAGCGCCGCCCCCTCGGCTCTCGACCAACCAGACGCACACATGCAGCAAACACACAGTGCACCTTTTCTGTCTCCTACACAAGGGAAGGAGGTAAGGAGGAAGGAGACAAAGAGGGAGAATGGGCACGGGCAGAAAAAGATAAGGAGTTAGGATGGAGGAAATAAAGAAGAGAGGAGGCAAGGAGAGTAAAGAGGAGACAAGAACACAAGAAGACAAGGAAAGGATACAGGAGATGAGGAGAGGAGGAAAAATGTGAGAGGAGACATGGATGGAGGAGACAAGGAGAAAGAAGAAGCGAGATGCTGCTGTTGTGTTGAATTCCTAAATGGATAATAGTTCATAAGAAACAGATTTAATGCATGTGGTTTAAAGACGATCTAGCATATATAAAATAGGAAGGAAACAAGGAGACATAGGTAAAATAGGTGGGGCAGGGAAACATGGAGACATGGAAGCAAGGGAGGAGGAGGCAAGATTCTGCTGTTGTGCTGAAGTTGTCTATTGATACTTTGCAGCTGATGTCATCAACATTCCCTGGGGGGAGATGCTAACTGTAGGCACTGCTCTGTCTGAAGCTGTTACTCAAGTTAGAGTTTAATTTGATCTATGTTTTAACACAATGTGACCATAAAAAACTTAGTTGGAATTACAACAGGTGAGCTGATTTGTGCTGTTGAACAAGTCTTTCTCAAATAACAGTCCCAAGCTAGCTAGCATTAGCCAGCAGTTTTTCAGTTAGTCGCTCTCACCTTTTTGTTGAAAATCAAACTCCTAAACAGGACCATGGAATGCTCAGTTGATCACAGACTCCTGAAAATGTGCTGTTTAAATCCATTTTGTAATTCTTTCTTGAGTTTTCAGACGATCTTAAAACTTTTTTGACAGTGTGTGCATTGTGTCACTATGGTAACTGCTGAACATTCCACCGTATACATACATACAGAACTACTCCAGCGTGATGTCACTGCAAAGTATCAATAAATGCACTAGTTCATAAGAAACCGGTTGTATATGGCTTTCAGATTAAAAAAGTTCTGACTTAAATAAAATAAAGTTATAATATTTTGTGTTCCAGGCTGAGTTTCAGTGGGATTCCCTCCGTCAGCATCAAACTGTTCAAGAGAAGCAAACCCAGAGGTCAGAAAATAAACCATTGATATCTCATAACGCTGTAGTTTTAAAATTCTGGGATAAACACCACTTTTGTACATACTCATCTCCTCTCTCCTCGTCTCCTTATCTCCTCTCTCCTCAACTCCTCGCCTTCTTGTCTCCTCCCTCCTCATCTCTCTCCTTGTCTCCTCTTCTCTTGGTCTCCTCCCTCCTCATCTCCTCTCTCCTTGTCTCCTCTCTCCTTGCCTCCTCAGCCCTCAGTGTCTCCTCTCCTCACCCTCCTCCCCAGGCCCCTCCCCCTTTCCCTCTGCTGACCTATCAGAGCGAGCCACGCCGTAGAGACGCCGGCAGACTGCGCTCCTATTCGTCGCCTCCGGTCACATGGACACGCCCCCCGCCACGCCACACCACACCCATAAAAAGGCTGAGCACGCCCCCTCCACAGAGTGGCTCCAAGGTGATCCATAACTAATCAATAACTTTTATATAACTCATCAGTGACTGGCCCTAAAAACATATAAACATCTCTCATATTATTATAACCTTCAATGTCATAAACTATAAGGTAACAAATCTCACTAATGTACTGAACCAAACTGTGAACCAGGGCTAAACCAGGGCTAAACCTGGACTAAACCTGGACTAAACCTGGACTAAACCAGGGCTAAAGCAGGTCTGAACCAGGACTGATCCTGGCCTAGACCAGAACTAAAATAGGACCAAAGCAGAACTGACCCATGTCACAGCTTGTCTAAACTTCAACTCTAAGAATCCATTAAATGAGACTTTGAGGTTTTATTCCAGGCCTCTACATCTGACCCACACCATAACACACAGGAGCCAGGCCCAAGGGCACAATGGCAGAGGTGCAACCATCAGGGGTGAACCCCTTGCACCTCTCTCCTACAGCAGCAGTAGTATCTACTTACCTTAAGGTTTAGGCTACTTCTGAGGTTTTGGACACTACTACTCCTACTACTCCTACTCCTACTACCACTCCTACTACTACTATTACTACTACTACTACTACTACTACTACTACTACTACTACTACTACTACTACTACTAATAATAATAATAA
>KN475908.1:27110-37858 GCA_000787095.1 Periophthalmodon schlosseri
ATAATAATAATAATAATAATAATAATAATAATAATAATAATAAGCGGTTATACTGCTGCGACTTCTAGTCCTCTTCTACTGTCAGAGAGCTCGTGCTGCGGCCTGTGTCTCATTCTTTGGTCCTGTTACGTAACCGCGTCCTAATAACAGACCTCCATTCATTACATTCACTCAGGAATACACTCATATTCGTCATATTTATAGATATCTTAAAACACACAGTTATGCAAGAGGATGGGTTTGTTTTTAGTTTTTCTTAGTTTGTCATATAGTTAAGATTTATTATTCATTTACCATGTGATTCTGAAAAAACATAACATCATAAAAAGGATTAAAAATAAAGTCGGTATTTTTCGGTCATTTTCGGGTCTTCGTAAAGCTCACGTCAGTACGCCAAAACAGGAAGTGATTTAAAATGAATAAATACGTATTTTTAGGCATTATTTTGACATAAGATAATTATATATTTGTAAAAGTGTGTTCAAACAAAGATAATGTAAATATTTAAACTGTTACTAGTTTTAAATACGTGAGGTTTGGAGCAGGTGGAGCGGTTTTATTGTGAAAGAGCTGCGTTAGCTGTTAGCTCCGGAGGACTCGGCCCCGAGAGCGGATACTGTGGGACCGTGAAGCCGGGCACAAGAGCTCCCAGGCTGGCTACAGCTGCTCCAGGATCCGCCGGGAGGAGAGCACAGTCGCGAGGGGTGGACTTATCCCGGTGTTTCGCCCCGGAGCCGAACAGAACCCACGGAACCGGAGGAAGAACCGGACCAAGGAGATGACTGGAGACTGCGCGGTAATAGGCCAGCATCACCCGCATCAGCACCAGACCCAACCCGGACCGAATCGGGACTGAACCGGGCTAATCCTGGATAAAACAGAACCAAACCAAGACTAAACCGGTCCTAGTACTCAAACTAACGCCAATAACAGTAATGGGAACTGTGAACTGTAAAACCAGATCTAATATCAAATAATAAATGGATTACCAGGACTAAACCAGAACTCAGCCAGAACTAATCTTGGGCTTAAATCAGAGCTGATGATGACTAAAGTAAAGCTGTCTCTAATCAAGCAAAATAAAACATCAGCTATTTGAAATTATTTGAGCACATTGTAAAATGGGTTGACCTATTTAATACATTATCATAACCATAATCCTCAAAAATACGGCTTGTAAAAAATAATAGGCCTACTGAAGCAGATTAAGTGATGTAAATTACAAAAATAACAGATGTCTTGTATTAGGGTTGGCAAAAGTATCAAAAATTAGTTACTACGGTAATCAATACTAAAATAGATACTCATTTGAGCAGGTTTTGATGCTAAATAAGCCCCATTGACAGGACTGAAATTAACTTTTCCTGAATAGCTTTAGAATGATCTTGAGCTGTATTTTTCACAAGTATAAGACACATAGACTAGTATACGCCCATGGACCTTTATGGAACCTACCTGGACACTGAGGAATTACACAGATATAAGGCCACATGGGAATAGAAAAGAAAGTACTACCATTTAATGTGAAAATCACATTCTATTGTTTAAATAAAGAGTGTTTTTATTATGATCGTGGGATCAGAATCAGTATCAAGTCTATTCCTTTTAGTATCATGACCACATGGTATTGGAATCAGTATTGAGTATCGAGTCTATTCTTTAGTATCAAAATCAAGTTTGAAGTTGTAGTATCATGATAACACTACAGCTTGTACATGTGCCTATTCTCATGTTCCTCATGTCTTTGTTTTGCAGGTGGAGGAGGTGTCGGAGCTTGCAGAGCCAGAGGAGCCGGAGGAGCCTGAGGACGGTGAGAACGTCTCAGGTTTCACTCAGTCATCAGTTTGAAAATAATCTTCAGATCTGCTGCGTCACCATCACAGACACCAAACAGCATAAACATCCACTGTATAAATCTATGACAGCCACACAAACATGGATTATACATGCATGGGACAGACTGTATTCACTTTGGCGTTTTAGGAAAGTTTTACTGCCAATGTCAAATCTATTCACTCACCCAGACACACAACCCAAAACAGTTATTGCATCACATAATAAATTCTAAGCATGCAGAGTAAATTAAAATAACTTGTATGTCTGTGGAAAAAATAAGTCATCAGTCATCAATAATAATACATAAAATGCCATGGTTTCCAGTGGAGGGCGCAAGGACTCGCTCTGTTGTGTCGCACAGGAGTGATGCAGTGTAAATGAGGTTAAAAACAATAGTTGCAGACTTCACATCATGAGACAGGACTCCACAAACTCTATGTGTCTCTGCTTGTTGCACTCAAGCCTGTGTGAGGAGCAATACTGTATACATGTGTACTTTTACAGTATATTTTATACTGTTGAATATCCTGTGTACTTTGTGGATTTTACGCTCAGACTCTGAGGTGGTGGATCTTCATAGTAGAATCTTATTTACAGTATGTGTGTGCATATTTTACAGTATTTTTGTAGTTAGTTTTTTTACATTCTATTCTGTTTTCAGACTCAGACTCTGAGAGGGACATCTACATGAGGTTCATGAAGTGCCACAAATGTTACGACATCGTCCCCACCAGCTCCAAACTGGTGGTGTTTGACACAACGCTGCAGGTACTGGACCAGGACTAAAACTGGTACTGGACCAGAGCTAAAACTGGTACTGGACCAGAGCTAAAACTGGTACTGGACCAGGACTAAAACTGGTACTGGACCAGAGCTAAAACTGGTACTGGACCAGGACTAAAACTGGTACTGGACCAGAGCTAAAACTGGTACTGGACCAGGACTAAAACTGATATTGAACCAGGATTAAAACTGGACTAAAACTGGTACTGGGACCAGGACTAAACTGGACTATAACAGGTCTAAACCAGGACTATAATAGGTCTAAAAGAGGTCTAAACCAGGTCTACAGCAGGTCTCCTCTGTGTTCAGGTGAAGAAGGCATTCTTTGCTCTGGTGGCGAATGGCGTCAGAGCAGCTCCTCTTTGGGAGAGTAAGAAACAGAGCTTTGTCGGTGAGAAACATGTACACACTTTTACACTCTGTATTTATTTATACCTTTGACCTTCATTATAGTGAGATTGTGGGAATCTTAAAACTACCATCTGTAACTTTGATTTGTGATTTTGTTTTACCAGTAGATGGCAGATGTGAAACCTGCCCCCCCCAATATAATTACGGATGGTAGCTTTAAAGCATATAAACTTTAAGACCAAACTTGGTCTTAAAGGACTAAACCAGGACTAAACCAGGACTGAACCAGGACTGAACCAGGACTGAACCAGGACTGAATCATGTCTAAACTGGTTGTTTCTGGTGTGTCCTCAGGGATGTTAACCATCACAGATTTCATCAACATTCTCACTCGGTATTACAAATCTCCAATGGTGAGTCCCAGATAAAACATTTAAATTCTGTTTTTAAAGAGGAAGTATTCTACCAAATGGATTTTTTGTAGCTTTCTACCATGCTATAACGTTACCTCATCAAAAAACTGCCTGAAGAGGTTTTAGATGTTCATGCATGTTTGAGTTATGTAGTGATCTCTCCCGAGCCCTATTCGAGCCCTCTTTACGGTCAGCAGTACAATCCTGTACAAGGCTCCGCCCACAAGCCTACATCACACAATTCTTCATAAATATACAAAAGCAGGATACACAACAACTTGACAAACCTGATGTGATGTGCAGTAGTTTCATTAGCAGGATGCACGCTGATTGTCTTGTGATGATGCTCTGAAGGGCGAGGGACTTAGCGTGGAGAGCAAAGGGAGGGGAGACTCAGAGCGTCAAAAACAAAAGTGAAACTTATAAAACATGTTAATACATTGTTTTGGGTGAATATAGCATTTTCAAAACAATAAACGGTAACATGGTGATCTATATATGTTATGTGCTAGTTAATACCCCATAGACGTAAAAGTGATTTTATTTGTTTGGTTTTGTGTTTTAATTTTTTTTTTTTTTTTTCAGGTCCAAATCTATGAACTGGAGGAGCACAAGATCGAGACGTGGAGAGGTAAAGTGTACTGGGGGCACTGTTGAGTCACAACCCATAGACCTGTTGTGTTAAAGCCTGCAGTACTACGCTTGGCCTGATGATGATTCTTTTTTTTCAGAGCTCTACCTACAAGAGACTTTTAAACCTCTGGTCCACATCCCTCCAGACGCAAGGTCAGTCCTGGTTTAGTCCTTTTGTAAACCCTCTTATATTTCAGTGTATTTGAGGCGGTCCACTCTCTGGTTTAGGCCTTGTTCAGTCCTGCTTTAGTCCAAGTCCAATCCTGGTTCAGAGCTGGTCTAGTTCTGGTTTAGTCCTGGTTTAACCCTCTTGTATTACAGTGTATTTGAGGCAGTGCACTCTCTGGTTTAGTCTTGGTTCAGTCCTGGTTTAGTCCTGGTTTAGTCCTGGTTTAGTCATGGTTTAGTCATGGTTTAGTCCTGGTCTAGTCCTAGTTCAGTCCCTGTTAAACCCCCTTGTATATTACAGTGTGTTTGATGCCGTCCACTCTCTGATCAAACATAAGATCCATCGTCTGCCTGTGATCGACCCCATCAGTGGAAACGCCCTCTACATCCTCACACACAAGAGGATCCTCAAGTTCCTACAGCTGTTTGTGAGTACTGAGAGTATTAATACTAGTCCTGATAATACTACTACTACTTACTTTTTGTTTTCATCTAACAGACCAGTTTGTTTATTTACCTTGACATGTTTGGACTACTGTCTGTAGTCATGTGATGTGATGTTGCTGTGACGTTTCCTGTCACTGATTTACACACTCTTTGTTGCAATCTTCCTTCCAGGAGAGGTTGGAGAAGAGCGCCCTCTGCAGCCCTCTTCAGAACAGTAACAGTAGAAAAGCAAAACAAGAACAACTGAAGTCTGCCATCTCAGACCCCAGCAAAAGAGAGAACCACATTATAGTTTGGGATGGAGCCAAAGTTACTGAGACAGAGGACAATAAACACCATTGCTGGATAAAAGAGGCAATAGAAATCCGGAGAGGTGCCCATAATAAACTAAACTGAGACGAGGGGGCTTTCTTGCTTTCCCACACTTGGGATACTGTTCTGAAGGAGTCGGTCTGCAGAAGACGCTGTTGTCCTTCCTCTCCTAAAAGGAAGACTGCGCCAAAGACTGTAAATCAGAGACATGGAACATCATAGCAACATCACATGACTCTTCTGATGACGACTACAGACAGTAATCCAAAAATGTCAAGGTAAATAAACTGCAGTAGTACTGTATCTCCTCACTTGTTCCTCCTCTCTCTCTCTCCATCTTAGGTGTGTGAGTTGGCGATGCCGTCCTTCATGAAGCAGAGTCTGGAGGAGCTGTGTGTGGGGACCTACTCCAACATCGCCTACATCCACCCAGACACGCCCCTGTACACTGCCCTGTCCCTGTTCACCCACAGGAGGGTCTCTGCTCTGCCTGTGGTGGACTACAGCGGTACTGGACCAGGAGTGATCCAGGACTGAACCAGGACTAAACCAGGACTGGACCAGCACTGAACAACAACTAGACCAGGACTGAACCAGGATTAAATCAGTACTGGAGCAGGACTGGAGCAGGACTGAACCAGGAATAAACCAGGCCTAAACCAGCACTAAATCAGGACTAAACCAGGGCTGAGCAGGACTGAAGTAGGACTAGATCAGGACTGAACCAGGACATAACTAGGACTAAACCAGAACTGAACCAGGACTAAACCAGACTTTAAACATGTTTTCTTTTGTTTCAGGTAAAGTGGTGGACATCTACTCTAAATTTGACGTCATTGTGAGTACAAGAGATTTTTTCAGTTGAAATGATTGTTGCATCCTTCAGTGGCTGCAGAGAATACTCATTTGCTGTTTTTTTTCTAATGAGAGATCTCACAGACCTTGGCGGTAGTTATATTATTTTCATGTTTATATTGGTAATAGTTGTGCTGAGTAGGGCTGCACAATATGACAGAAAGATAAGATATTCGATATATTTCTATTGTGATAACAATATTATTGCAATATTTTAATAAACCTTTTGGCACAAGAAGTTCATTTAAATAAAAAATGTACATGCTTTAATTTTTTGCGAGTAAAAACTCATCAGAGGACTAAACAGGACTTAATGAGTAAATACAATCTTGCCTTTTTGTCCATTTTAATTTCAAAAAAACAGCACACTTCTGTCAAACGGAGAACTTTGTGTTGTTGCGATATATTTATTGTACTTCTTTAATGGTTGTACTAGTCTCATGTTTATATTGTGGTAACAGTTGTGCTGATTATAAACATGTGTTTTCACAGAACCTGGCGGCGGAGAAGACTTACAACAACCTCGACATCACAGTGACTCAGGCTCTGAAGCACCGGTCTCAGTATTTCGAAGGAGTCCTCAAATGTCACAGACTGGAGACTCTGGAAGTCATAGTGGACCGCATCGTCAAGGCAGAGGTCAGACCTGGTTCTGTCCTGGTTTAGTCCTGGTTCAGTCCTGATTTAGTCCTGGTTCAGTCCTGATTTAGTCCTGGTTCAGTCCTGATTTAGTCCTTTTTTGTAAAGCCCAAAGTCACAACAGCAACTCAATTCAGTTTATTTTTTGTAAAGCCCAAAGTCACAACAGCAACTGCCTCTTAGGGTTTAACAGGATCATTGATTTGACCAACAGAAAGTTAGAAAATCAACAGTGAAACAGACACTGGTCAATAACTGTAAGGTACTGTGTGCGTCTGGCATGCACTGATTACTGATCCGACTTCAACTGACACGTGCTCGGTCAGAAGGAACAGGCAAACTCCACTTGTGCAGTTCAGGGATGTTTATTTAAGAGGAGGGAGCAGGTGATATTAAGGGAATGGTTCTTACATGGGTAGTGGCGTGTGCTAGTGTGTGTGTGTGTGTGTGTGTGTGTGTGAAAAGAAAAGACGAAAGTATATATGCATTAGAAACACCAGAAACACCAATAAACTATACAGTGAAATGAGGGAAAAAATGACATGCTGTTACACAAAAGAACCACGGGTGGGCGCTCCAACACAATAAATTAACTTCTACGTAAACCTTAAATGTTTGTAAAAATGCAATAATGGCTGAATAGACAAAACTGTACAGAATAGGTGAATACACTATTTACAAATTGATGCAGGGCAGAATATTGGCTGTTGCAAAAGGATGGACAGTGGATGAACATAACTGATGCGTTGTTACAAAGTAATTGCGCGTGGAGCACTGCACTGTGTAATAGCATCAAACAATGAAAATTACACATTTGTAAATAAACTGGCAAAATATACATTCATACCCAATTACAAACAATACTTACATCGTATGAACGCACACAGTACTCATACACACAAGATTAGGCAGGATGACCTGCGAACAGCTCTGCTCATAACACCATAATAACGCCACTGAACTCGCAGGCCACGGGCCTTCCGGAGCTACAGTAATAACAGGTGCATCATGGGTAATGTAGTCCCATGCCCACCAGGCTTTTAACAATAACAAGTAGATTAACCACTTCAGTTCTGGTTCAGTTCTGATTTAATCCTGGTTCATTTCTGATTTAGTCCTGGTTTAGTTCTAGTTCAGTCCTGGTTTATTCCTGGTTTAGTCCTGGGTCAGTCCTGATTCGGTCCTGGTCCAGTCCCGGTTTAAATCTGTTTTATTCCTGGTTCAGATCCACATCCGTACTCTTTCTCTCTCAGGTTCACAGGTTGGTGGTGGTTGACGAAGATTCCAAAATCGTCGGCATTGTTTCTCTGTCTGACATTCTACAGGCTCTGGTCCTCATCCCAGCAGGTTAGTCCTGGTTTGGTCCTGATTTAGTCCTGGTTTAGTCCTGGTTTAACTCTTTGTTTTCTTAAGGTTTGGGGCGAAAAGAAAGTCTCCCATCTCAGGCTCCAAATCTGGACTCAGGTCTTCAGCGAGGAGACGAGGAATCAAAACAAGGAACTAATGAAGGAGAGGAGGAGATGAAACAAGAAACTAACGAAGGAGACGAGGTAACAAGCGAAGCAGGAGCCACAGGAGGAGACGAGGAGACAATAGAAAGAGCTATTGAAGGAGAGGAGGAGGTGAATGAAGAGAGCAAGGAGGCAGAGGAGAGCCGAACAGAAGAGCAAGGAGAGAAGGAAGGAAGTGAAGGAGGTGAGGAAGGACATACGGAGACAATTGAGGAGACGAGGGAGGAGGCATCAGGAGATGAGGAGAACCAAGGGACTGAAGAGGGAGGAAACAAGGAGACAGTTGAGGAAACACAAGAGGAGGCAACCGAGGAGGCAACCGAGGAGGCAACCGAGGAGGCAACTGAGGAGACAACCGAAGAGACAACCGAGAAGACGAACAAGGAAGAAACAAAGGAAACAAACAAGGAGACAATGGAGGAGGCACAAGGAGTGGATGAGAACAGTGGGACTGAGGAGGAAGGAAACAAGGAGACACAGGAGGAGACGAATAAGGAAGCAACAGAGGAGGCATCTGAGGAGACGACAGAGGAGAGCCAAGGCGAGAATGAGAACCAAGGGACTGAGGAGGTTGGAAACGAGGAGACAGAGGAGGAGACGAGAGAGGAAATGAATGAAGAGGTATGTGAGGAGACAAACGAGGAGGCAGAGGAAGAAACTGTCAATCAAACAGACAAACAGGAAGTGGAGGAGGACAGACAGGAAGAGGAGGAGTCGTGACACGTTTGGTTTTATCCATATTTGGGCAGACCACTCCCCCACAGTAACACACATTTAAATTGCTTCACTTTATCATGTTTATGTTCAAAGCTAGAGACACTAGAGATGCAGCTTTTTCAGCACCGATACGATCCGATACTTGGGTTTAAAATACCAGGAGATAATCAAAACCAGCTGATGCCAGAGCAGAGAAATCCTCCAAATGTTTGTATCAGAAACTGCAGCATATTAGGTTCAGGAGATTATCAATTTTATATTTAAATTTATTTGATTCGATCCTTGTTCTTGATCATTGGATTCAATACTGCAGTTGATACCGGCTATTGTGGCACTGGGCTCCATAATCCACACTTCTTCAATACTTTCTGAAGATGTTTGTCTGGTCACTGGTGAATCTCCCTGTGTTCAGATGGGTGTGATTGACAGGTGGATTAGCCAATCAGGGACATGCATGGTCCATTCGTATCAAAACAAATACGACTGCTTATAATGTAAAGAGGAGGGACAAATATATCACAGGGGACTGAAAAGCAATGGATTTCTGCTGAATCAATGAGTGAACTTCTATACTCTGTTCATCTGAGGTCAGAGAAATGTCATTTTGTTTGTAAATCATAGGTGACCAATGAGCTCCTTCATTTCACATGTGTCACTGAAATGAACAAATCTGATAATCGTGTTTGGTTCTGGCTCGAGACGTGACAGAGGGAGTGGTGACCTGAGTGATGTCCCTCTGTGTAAAAAATTAAATAGCGCTTTTTCTGGAGACTCACGGTGGTGGTGAGATGCTATTGTAGCAACAGCTGACCTGGGGCAGACTGATAGAAGTGAGGCTGCCAATCCGCGCAGATGCTGTTGTAGCCACAGCTGACCTGGGGCAGACTGATAGAAGTGAGGCTGCCAATCGGCGCCATCAGCCCTTCCCACCACCAACACTCACACTATTCATACTAGGCAATGTGGGTGTCTTGCCTAAAGACACAACAACAGTTTTTGCACACCACTGTGGCACCTGATATTCCCAGTGGTCTCCCAGTACAGTACTAACCAGGTCTGACTCTGCTGAGCTTCCGAGATGTGATGAGATCAGGCTTTGGCATAGACCATGATTCTCCATGTGAAGTCAGACTGTACATCATCAGAGAATGTTTTAAAGACAAAGTCAGACTCAGTGTATTTGAGATGATGGAAACACTGGGTCTTATATCGTGGTTTGATTTGTGAGCTGAATGTGGACACTTCAGACCTGTGTCACTCAAGTCACTTTGTAAAAACGTGAGATTTATTTAAGAACATTTATTTAAGATGTTTATCCTGTTTAAAGTGAACCTCTTTTTCTGCTGTTTGTGGAGGATTCTGGGAAAGTATTTTATTGTAGTTCTGCAGTTTGTCAATAAAGCGTTTTATCTGCACATTCTGAATCGTGTTTTTAATATTAATAAATATTAATATATATTATAATATATAAATATTTACACTGATTTATGCTGAAGTACAGAGGTGTGTCCAGCAGAGAGCTCTGTAGCACAGGTCTGTGCAGGAGGTCGAAGGACAGTTCTGGTTTGGGGGTGTAAATGTCTCTAGTTTTAAATCTCCAGGATCCATCTTAGAATAATGGCTGATAGTTTAACTCTAAAACTGTCACCACAACAAAGTTAGGACTGGACCAAGACCAGAACTAAACCAGAACTAAAGCTGGGGTCAACCAGGGCTGAAGAGCACTAAACCAGGACTGAACTAGGACTAAACCAGGACTGAACTAGGACTAAATCAGGACTAGACCAGGACTAATCCAGGATCAAATCAGGACTAAACCAGGTCTGAACAGCACTAAACCAGGACTAAACCAGGACTGACACAGTTTGTGGGAGACACTTTATTGATGGATGTAATGAATGTGACGCACCCTTGTGGACACAAGTGGAACTGCAGTAAAACCTTCAACAAAGTTTTATTGTTTTATTATTATTATTTTTTTTTTAGGGACAGGAAGTACAGGCCATTAACACAGGACCTTTCACAATAAGAGCGCGGGCCCATTTCAGGAATCAGAAAAAAGAATGAAAGAATATGAAGAGGA
>KN475908.1:37938-64349 GCA_000787095.1 Periophthalmodon schlosseri
AATATATTTTTATTTTATTTAAACTGACATTAAAATAAGAGCAGAGCAGGCACAGACTGGACTACAGCTACTGAAACAGCCCTTCACTCAAGGACACGAGGAGGGAGGAGATGAGAAGAGAAGAGGAGGCGAGGAGACGAGGAGAGCGACGACAAGGAGAGAGGAGAAAGTAGACAAGGAGAGGAGAGATGAGAAGAGGAGACAAGGAGGGAGGAGGAGACAAGGAGAGAGGAGAGGAGGAGGAGAGGAAACGAGGAGACAGAAGACAAGGAGAGAGGAGAGAAGAGGAGGAGACAGAGAGGAGAGGAGAAGGAGAGGAAACGGGGAGAGAGGAGACAAGGAGAGAGGCTCAGAACACTTCATTCAACAGTGTCATCTGGTGTTGGGAGACACTGTACATTTGTGTTTTAGATTAATACAAAACATTTAATCATTGAGCCAGGACTAAACCAAGACTAAACCAGGACTCATCTCCTCCCTCCTCGTCTCCTCGTCTTTGTAAACAGCCCATATTTGTCTCAGTCTTAAATAATCTAAATTGTCTCTAAAGTTCTAAACTCCACTGAGCTCCTACAACAAATCTGCACAAGAATCATTTCATTTGAAAAGCTTCATTTGAGTTTAAAGAGAATAATGACATCGACGATACAGGACGCGCTCAGAGGAGAGAGTCAGACACACACCAATAAATACTAAATATTACTGTTAATATGAGCTCTTCAGAAACACCGTGGTACAAAATAAACGCTCCTGTAGTCTCCTGAACTATCTTTCCTCTGTTACCCTGTTCTAATGTGAAGAAATGTTCCGCAGTGGAGCCAAAGGTGAAGTGCCCAAACAAGCCAAACAAACATAGCGGTGCAGACTGACATACTTCAGCCCATTTGATCAGAAATACAGATTGTTCCAGACTGATAAAAGTGTAGAACTCATTTCAGAGAGCTGCAGATATCAGTCTGGTGTGAGCAAGATAACGTCTTCACTCCAGTCCACACGCCCTCTGCTGGACGCTCTGTATAAACACATTTACAAAGTTTAAAGGGCCCATATTACACTATTTTCTGATCTATGTTATAATGTTGTTTCCTCATCAATAACATCTGGGGTTGTGTTTTGTTTCATTCACACGTTTAACATACAAATCCTGCATATTTAGGCTGAGTTCTTCTCTCAAACAGAAAACACTCTGTTCCACCTTGTGATGTCATGTGATAATACAGGAAGTGCTCCACTGTGTTTTTAGACTCCATACATCTTCAATAAAATCATTTGGACCATTTCAGCCCTATAATTGTCAGTCTCTACTGAACTAAAGGTAAAAGGTAACTGTTAACTTGAAAACTACCGCTTCATGACATCACAAGGTGGAACAGAGCATTTTGAGATTTGGAGATGTAGACAGACTAATAATAAAGGGTTAATCAAACATGTGTGAATGAAACACAGCTCCAGGTATGTTTTGAGGAGGTAACAGCATTATAACAATTTTGCATAATATAGGAGCTTTAAAGTGACATTTTGGAACATTTCCTCTTGGTCTTCAGGATGCTTCTAATGGAGGCTTTTCATAATAAAAGGGTTCAATTATTGCTCTGACGTTGTATTGCGTCGTTATTGCTCAACATCTTTGTGCAAAGTTTTTTTTATGGCTTTTTTATGAATAAATAAAATATGTAACAATGAGAGCGAAATATGTAAAAACATGCAGCAAAATAAATATAAAATGAGTGACAGAAACACATAAAAGTTAAAGGTCCTACATTACACATAACTGACTCTTGTGAGTTTAAGTCATGTTATAATGTTGTTACCTCCTCAAAAACATACCTGGAGTTGTGTTTTGTTTCATTCACACGTTTGAGTAACACTTTATTATTAGTCTGTCTACATCTCCAAAGCTCAAAATGCTCTGTTCCACCTTGTGATGTCATGAAGCAGTAGTTTTCAAGTTAACAGCTACTTTTACCTTTAGTTCAATAGAGACTGGCAATTCCAAATGATTCTAGTGAAGGTGTATGGAGTTTAAAAACACAGTGGAGCACTTCCTGTATTACCACATGACATCACAAGGTGGAACAGAGTGTTTTCTGCTTGAGAGAAGAACTCAGCCTGAATATGCAGGATTTGTGTGTTAAACATGTGTGAATGAAACAAAACACAACTCCAGGTCTGTTTGTGATGAGGAAACAACATTAGATCAGAAAATAGTGTAATATGGGCCCTTTAAACTCCGAGTACAAATACACACAGACTCGTGATACTTTTGTTCATGTTTTAATGGTACTTCTGTAAAACTATGAAACCTGCAGTTACTGTGATATGGGTCCGACTGCAGTACTAATGCAGTACTATTGTCGTACTAATGCAGTACTTTGTACTTTGAGTATTTGTAACAGTCCCAGTGCAGTAAAGTGTCTTTTCTTTTTACCTTCAGATTTTTACAGTGAAATGTTCAAAGACAAATCAGCCAAAACATTACAACCACCTCAAAGTCTAGACCAGGACTAGACTAGGACTAAACCAGAATTGGACCAGGACTGGACCAGGACTTAAGCAAATTTCTACAACTCCTTAGACTTCTACAAACTAGTTCTGAAATGTCCCTGTGCTTCAGATGCCCTGCCTGTGTATCAGATTGTGTCAGATGCCCTCCCTATCGTAATGTTGTGGCTGATCTTGTCACATGCATTGCTCATAACTTTATAACACGATTTGTGACAGACACAAACGAAGCTCCTGATTGGTCGTTCAGGCAATGGCATTTAAATCAAAGACAGACAATGAAGATGTGTCACAGAGCGACCCCGTGTGGGGACAGGTGGTGACTGCGCACTGTCCAACAGGCGGCGTGTGGGCCAAAAGCGGTCCAACAAACACAATGTGAGGGGACAATACACATTTAACATGTGGGGATAGTCCAGGAGTAAAGCGGGTCTAAACCAGGACTGAACCAGGATTAAACCAGAACTAAACCAGGGCTTAAACTGGACTGAACAGGACTAAACCAGAACTAAACCAGGACTAAACCAGGTCTGAACCAGGACTGGTGAGAAACCAGGACTAAACCAGGGCTTAAACTGGACTGAACCAGGAATGATTGATTCATAGTTTGCGTTTAAAATCTCATCCGTTTATAAATGAAACATTTGCATTTTAATCTAATTGAAGGAGACTTCAACACATCTGAATTAAATTAAATTAACCTCAACAAAAATTTGGATGATCAAAATTCAAACAAAATCAGTCCAAACCAACCCAGTGTCACCAAAGCCAGATATTAGCCGATTACATCTGGAGCTGTAAGAATAGAATAAACCTGGATTACCCCTGGACTAAACCTTAGATTAAGATTAGATTACAGATTAAATATGACAGATGACAGTGACTTGTCCCTGTGCCAAAGTGGAACTAAAAGGTGCTCTCTCTCCTCCCCTCGCTCGCCCGCTCACTAAACTTTAAAAATATAAAAAATATTTGTCGCTAAAAAGACCCACAGAATTTTACTACGAAAACGTGACGCGTTTTTTACACTTCGCTCAAACTCACTAAAACCAGCCTCCCAAGTGTCCCAGCAGCTCAAAACGCCACATACACAGAATACACAGCGCACACAGGCAAAACCAGGACTGGACCACGACTTAAACTGGACTAAACCCAGCCTTAAACTGGACTGGACCAGGACTTAAACTGGACTAAACCAGGACCAAAACTGGACTAGACCAGGACTAAACCAGGACTGAACCAGGACCGAACCAGGACTTAAACTGCACTAGACCAGAACAGGTGTTCAAAATGACAAATTTTTTTGTTCTAACACTTGAAAGAATGCATCTGGTTTGTCCAATGTAATGGCTATGTCCATATCAAATAAATAAATAAATAAATAAATAAATAAATAAATAAATAGCCTGGTTTAAATCAGGACTAGACCAGGTCTGAACTGGGACTGAACCAGGACTATATCAGGACTAGATCAGGACTACATTTCTTGGGTATTGTTATGGATTATATTGAGTTATTCGGTTAAATATTGCTTTAATTGTGTGTATTATTTCGTTGGAAAAGCGGCTCCTACCTTCTACTCTACCTGAGCTCCTCTGTCTAACACGGCTCCATAAATGTGTTAAATCCTACATGTTTATAGCAGAAGGTTTGGTTTTAAATGTTTTAAATGTGCTTTTTGCCTCTGAGACGCTGATACTCGGTGTGTGGGCGCTTTAAAACCACTGCAGATTGTTCGTATTATTATAATTATATTAAATGTATTAAAGTCCGTTTGCGAAGGCACGACCCTCCAACCTAAAAAGATGATGATTTCAACTGTGATATTTCCCTCCAAGAGCCACGTTTGGAAAAGTTTCCTCCAAAGTCCAAAGAGTTCAGAATCCATCCGAAACACCAGAAGTCAAAGTTTATTTCCATAGTTTCGTACTTTTTTTGTCTGGAATTTCCTGGCGTTTTCTGGAGGTGCCTCGTGTGCCGTTTCAGAAACAGTATTCCATTTAAAGGTAGTAAAAGTTCCTGTTTTTCCACAAACATTTGACATCGTTTCATTCATACATTCAGTGCACGATCAGAATCAGGCTTTTCCCAGAATCGGGTTCATTTTTTGCGTTTTCAGATTCGTCATGTCCCAAATCTGCAGAAATATTTGAGTTTTACCTTTGGAAGAATCTATAGATGTTTAAAACACGAGGATGAGCTGTGCAGGAGGAGGATGCAAAGAAGGACAAGTCCAAAACGAATTTCACCTTAACTGAACCAGGCCAGAACCAAATGATGTGAAGAAAGCATCATAAATAAATCAACTTCTCAGCCTTAGCTCAAGACGTTTGTGATAAAACCGTCCCAGAAAGTATCCTTCAAACTAGAGAATTCCTTCAGTGTTTAGTGTTTAACCTGAAATGGCTTATTGCTTACACCGCGAGTTCATTTGCAGCATTGGTAGTGTGCTCCTGAGGCATCGAAGCCCTTCGTTTGTGCAAGAAAAGATTTGTATTGTTTCTATTCATTTTTACTGTTGATTTATTATTGCTTAGATCTGTTTTTCGTGGCTGAATGATTCGAAGGTACAGTGGAATGGGAATGTTTACTCAAAATGTCCGCCTCTTCACAAAATGGCCGCCAGATGCAAAGTATAAAATCAGAATTCTCAGGTGGAATTTACTGTGTAACTGTCAGATGTGTTGACCTTGTTTATGGTTAATATCTCTGTAATTACTGGGCCTATCCACATGAAACAAAAACTGGCACAAAGTTCAGCGTCTTCTCTATCAGTTAAAATAAACAAAAGTCAAATGATTTTTTTCACAACAGCTTCAGAAAGTGGAGCCATTATTCAACCCCAAAGACGTGATTGTTGTCAGTTGAAAGGACTTTAAGTCATAAGATTAATATGAGAAGTTTGTGGAGCCGATCCCAATTAAAGAGAAGGTTCAACATTTGTGGAGTTTGGAGATTTCTTTAAAAACGAGCCGATCCAATTAAAGAGAAGGTTCAACATTTGTGGAGTTTGGAGATTTCTTTAAAAACAGTGAATTTCCCATAGAGTTATATAGGCCCCGCCCTCCATCTGAGACATCATCACATTCTAGAACATGAACTCGGTCTATAGACATGAGACATCTGAGCGTGGTTTTGCAGAGGAGACATTTTGAGGACTTTCTCTCTAAAGGGAGTCTGCGATGGATTCCTGAGTCAGATTCTGAATCATTTACAGTAAATGTTATGTGCTTTTAGTGGAAGTTATTACAATTTGAAGTTGATTTAGTCTGAGTTTGAGTGTGAGGAGCATAAAGCTTAAACCTTTGACATCTTTCATTTAGAGTTTGTGAAAATGTGGAATTATAAATGTGTTTTGTATTTTATTTTTTTAATTTCAGGTAAAACTCAGGTATATTTCTGCGATCGGGTTTGTCTGTGACTAAGGTCCAGTTTCCTGATTTCCCGCCGTTCGCTCCATTACCGTGACAACGGAGACAGCAACCGTCGACGAGGAAGAAGACGTCACGGAGTCAATTTTGTGTGCGTCCTCCATTTTGTGTGCATCCTCCATTTTGTGTGCATCCTCCATTTTGTGTGTGTCCTCCATTTTGTGCTCCGGCCCCTCTGTCCCGCCCTGAGTCACTGCGGCAGGTTCTGACAGGTTCGTGACAGGAGCAGACAGGGTGTTTGTGGCAGGTGCCGACAGGTTGCAGACAGGTGCAGACAGGTCATACGTGACAGGGACAGACAGGGTGTTTGCGGTAGGTACAGACAGGTCATTGGCGGCTCGGGTCACGCTGTCATACGAAGGCGGAGACGAGATGATTCCTGTGGAGAGTGTTTCGGATCGCTCCATGGCGAACAGTCCAGCGGCGTAGTTCTCTCTCATCATGGCGGCGATAAGCCCCTCCCTCTCGGGCGCGTCCTCCCCAAAGATGGCGTCGTCAGGTATAGTCTGGTGATGGGGTGTGGCAATCTGTCGGTACAGGTAGGAGGCGGCCTTCACCTGTCGCCGCACCAGGTGTCTGCGGTAACAGCGCTGGATCACTGTGGCCGACACCTGAGGAGACAGAAGTTTACGCATTCAACAACGCATTCACATTCAACAGTGAAATAATAAAACTGTACAAAGAGTTACTGCAATACTGCAATACTGCAGTACAGCGGGTTAAAGGCCACTTTAAAAGGCCCATATTACACTATTTTCTGATCTATGTTCTAATGTTGTTTCCTCATCACAAACAGACCTGGAGCTGTGTTTTGTTTTCACATGTTTAACAGTTTAACACTGCATAGTTCTTCTCTCAAACAGAAAACACTCTGTTCCACCTTGTGATGTCATGTGGTAATACAGGAAGTGCTCCACTGTGTTTTTAAACTCCCTACACCTTCACTAGAATCATTTGGAATTGCCCCTCTTTACTAAACAAAAGGTAAAAAGTAGCTGTTAACTTGAAAACTACCACTTCATAACATCACAAGGTGGAACAGAGCATTTTGAGCTTTGGAGATGTAGACAGACTAATAGAGCATTTTGGCTTTGGAGATGTAGACAGACTAATAATAAAGTGTTACTCAAACATGTGTGAATGAAACAAAACACAACTCCAGGTATGTTTTTTAAGGAGGTAACAACATTATAACATGGTTTAAATCTCACAGGAGTCAGTTTTGCGTAATATAGGACCTTTAAATAAGTCTGAATGGGTCTGAATAAACCTGCATAAGAAGATTTGAGCCTGGGTTTAAAAAGGCCAATCTGTGATGGTGCAGATATCAGAGTACAGCTTGTTTTAGAGTTCGTAACTATTCTAAATAAACTGGAAAAGGAGAGAGGACAGGACTCGGGTGATGTGCTGAATCTGCAGCAGTAGGGGGCAACAGAGGGCAGACTGCCTGTTACAATAGTGTGCTCTGGAGCTGTTAAAAGCACTTCCTTTAGGGTTTGTGCAATTCGATAAACCATTTACTTTAGATAAAACGTGCTTTCATCTGTTTTGCAACTTTAAATGACTGTCAGGTCAGTAAACCAGACTGGGCAGGTTTATAAAAACCCAAGAGGAACTGGTGAGAACAGCACAGGGGCCAACATGGAGCCCTGAGGTCCTCCACAAAACAGTGAGGAACAGGGGAGCAGATCCATCTGAACAGAAAAGCTCTATTGGTCAAATATGTCTCCCATGTAAGTACAGTGACATAGATATGACGTTGACTGTATCTGAAGCTGACATTAAGTCAGATGCACTCCTTTTCACCTCCTCCTACTTCAGATGCCCTCCCTATGTGTCAGATGCCCTCCTTCTCACCTCACCTGCCTTCGATGCCTTCCCTGTGTGCCAGATGCCCTCTCCATACTTCACATTGCCCTCCCTGTGCTTCAGATGCCCTCCCCATGCATCAGATGCCCTCCCTCTCACCTCCCCTGCCTCAGATGGCCTCCCTCTTACCTCCTCCTGCTTGCGCCTCAGTGTGGTGGTGATGGGTTCGTAGGAGATCTTGGAGGGGTTAGCCATCATAAACTTCTCCTCCATCTGCTGCTTCAGCGCATCCATCTCTCCGGACTCTCCCAGGACACGCTTGGTGAAGGCAAACAGGATGTCCAGGCAGTGGATCTTGTCCCCGCTGACCATGGGCAGGTCCATGGAGATCAGTTTGATCTTGTTGGGTTTGGCGATGCGCAGCGGCTCTGACAAAGAGTCAGCAAAGTCGGACAGTTTGGAGTATTCGATGAACTGCGTGGCCTCGGGGTCAAACTTCTCCCACACTTCATAGAACATCTCAAAGTCGTCCTCGCTCAGCGGCTCCGTGCTCTCCTCTGTGGCCACGCTGAAGTTCTCCAGGATGATGGCGATGTACATGTTGACCACAATGAGGAAGCTGATGATGATGTAGGTAACGAAGAAGGTGATTCCCACAGAGGGGTTACCACAGTTGCCTCTCACGGTGGTGCCGGTGTGGGGCAGGTCGGGGTTACACTCCTGGGGGGAGTTGTTGAGGATGGGCCCAAGGAGACCATCCCAGCCCGCGGAGGTGGTGATCTGAAACAGGCACAGCATGCTGTTCCCAAAGGTCTCAAAGTTAAACATGTCGTCGATGCCGTTCTGGCGCTTCACGTAGGCGAAATTGGCCATCCCAAAGATGGCGTAGATGAACATGACGAGGAAGAGGAGGAGCCCGATGTTGAAGAGCGCAGGAAGTGACATCATCAGGGCAAAGAGCAGCGTGCGGATGCCTTTAGCGCCGCGGATCAGGCGCAGGATACGGCCAATACGAGCCAATCGGATCACTCGGAACAGGGTCGGAGAGACAAAGTACTTCTCTATGATGTCAGCCAGCACAATGCCTAAGAGAGAGAGGAGGGAGTTAATGATATTATAGTTAGATATAAACTATTCTGTAGCCACAGCTGCCCTGGGACAGACTAACAGACACAAGGGTGTTTACACCATCAGCCTCTCCAAACACATCACATTCACACAGAGGCAGGGAGGGGAAGTGTCAGGCCCAAGGACACAACCCCAGGGTGTTGTACAGTTTATGAATCTCAGCGATTTAATAAATGTGTTTAGGTAAAAGTCAAGGTTCTTTTCTTTCTCTGCTTTCTTAACCTCATCCCTTTTTCCTCGGCTCCAGGAAATTACCACCCTCCTCGTCTCTACCCTCCCTCCTCTCTCTCTTTCTCTCTCTCTTCCTTTCGTCCTTCTTCCCTCCTCCCTCATTCCCCCCTCCCTCCTCACCTCTCTGGTCTTGGTTAGCCCCCCTCCTCTCTTATGCCCCTCTCCTCTTCCCCTCTCCTCTCTTATGCCCCTCCCCCATCCTCTCTTATACCCCCCCCCATGGCTGATTGTAGTTGATGTATGTCTTTATTGGTTCATAACTCAGTTGCGTGTCACAGATGAGTTACTGCTGTAGACTGCGTTTCCCACAATGCAACAGCTCTATCAGAGCTCGGTCCAGTCCCTCACCACAGCTGGATTCACCTCGCATCAGAAACAAACACATTTTTACATTTTATCATTTTATAAACTTTTATCAAACCAACTCTTACAATGGTCAGGATTTCATTATGGAATAATCCACCATTTTGAGCCTTTGAGCCCTTGAACCCGGACTAATCCCGGACTAAACTTGGACTGAACCAGGACACAACTGGTACTGAACCAGGACTAAACCAGGACTAAACTAGGACTAAACTAGGACTAAACCAGGACTAAACCAGGACCAAACCATTACTAGACCAGGACATAACAAGGATTAAACTAGGACTAAACCAGGACTAAAGCAGGACTGAACCAAGACTGAACCAGGACTGAACCAGGACTAAACCAGGTCTAAATCGGGACTAAACCAGGACTGTACCTGATTTTCTCATGCATTTGAGCAAACTGTGTCTGGCCCCTGTAAGATATATTGTATAAGAGCTCTTGAGGTCAAAAAAAGTCCTTTTGTGCTGTCTGCATTATAAAGTGTTTTATTGTCCGAGAATCAGGAAGTATGCATTATAATGCTAGCTGTTGTTAGTATTACTGTCATAGTAAAACTCTGCTCTGGTCTCTGAGAGTTGTGAAAAGTACTCATAAACTCATCGTGGTGAATGATTAGGACGGTCAGAATGTATAAGGTAAGTGAGGAATAACTTAGGACCACTGCAAACTGTTTAAAATGAAACTAGTTCTGTTTTTTCACGTTTTTAAGTCAGTAAAAATCAGATACAGAGACTTTAAAGGGGAGTTTGATGGACGTACAGATATAAAGGTGTGTCAGATCTAGCACGGGGGGGAGAGGGGAGATGGGCACCTGTATGTGTGTGTGTGGGGGGAGGGGGGAGGTAGCAGAAGGGTGAAGGTAACTGCGGTGATCAGTGCTGCCCCCTGGGACTCATGAGGAGTAAATCACCCTGCACTCAGACTGACAGCAGCACTACACAATCAGAGACCAAGACTAAACCAGGGCTGAACCAGGACTAAACCAGCACTAAACCAATCCTGAACTAGGATTGAACCAGGACTGAACCAGGACTGAACCAGGATTGAACCAGGACAACCCAAAACATGAGCAATAGGTAAAATCCTCCAGCTAAGGTTGAACCAGGCAACCCAAAACATGAGCAATAGGTAAAATCCTCCAGCTAAGGTCCTGACCAACTGGTCTAAAGCATGACTAAACCCAGTCTAAACCCGGTCTAAGCCAGGTCAAAACCTGGTCTATACTAGGTCTAAATCCAGTCTAACCCCGGTCTAAACCCGCTCTGAAGCTTGACTTACCCACTATCGACAGAATCACCACCACAAAGTCGAAGATGTTCCAGCCCACAGTGAAGTAGTAACAGCGCAAGGCCAGGATCTTCAGCATGCACTCGATGGTGAAGACCACGATGAAGCCCAGGTTGATGTAGTACAGGATCCTCTCCATCTGCTGCGGCTGCTCGTCTGTCTCCACCATCATTGTGATCATGTTCAGAAGAATCAGGACCATGATCACGATGTCAAAGGCCTGTTTACCCACCAAGTCAAAGCACACACCCGCAAGAGGGTTCTGTAAGAGAGAAGAGAGGTTAGACGAGGACTAAAGCAGGACTAAACCAGGACTAAAGCAGGACTGAACCAAGACTAAACCAAGACTGAACCAGCTCAAAGCACAGGCCCGCAAGAGGGTTCTGTAAGAGGGAAAAGGGTTCAAATTAACCAGGATTAAACCCAGTCTGAACCAGGACTAAACCCGAACTGAACCCGGACTAATCCCGGACTAAACTTGGACTGAACCAGGACACAACTGGTACTGAACCAGGACTAAAAAAAGACTAAACCAGGTCAAAACACAGACCCTTAACATGGTTTTGCAACAGATAAAAGGGTTAGACCAGGACTAAACCAGGACTGGACAGGTACTGGAGCAGGACTGAACCAACACTAAACCAGGATTAAACCAGGACTGGCCCGAGGTTTGACAAGAAGTAAATCAGTTCTGAACCAGTGGTCAGTCTGATTCTGTCTTGATCTCGTTCAGGTCTAACTCTGCTGGGTTCTGGTTGAGTTCTTGTCTTGTTTTGGTTGGGCTCTAGTCTGGTTCTGTTCTGGTTTTGGTCTGGTTCTGGTCTGGTTGGGTTCTGGTTCTGGTCTGGTTCTTGTCTGGTTATGCTCCGGTTGGGTTCTGATTCTGGTCTCTGGCTCTGGTTCTGGTCTGGTCCAGGACTTACCAGTGGTCGGGGGATGGGTTTCTGAGGTTTCTTGGAGCCCAGTTTCTTCATGGCGTTGTAATATTTCTTCTGCTCCTCGGTCATAAAGATGTCCTGTCCTCCTAAGTACAGATACAAGACACAACTGTTATTATACAGCACCAGGGGACCTCCCCCTCCCCAGACGCTTCCCCCACTCCCCAGACACCTCCTCTCTCCCTCTCCTCCTCCTCCTCTCCCCAGACTCCTCCTTTCTTCTTCCCCTCCTCTGTCCTCCTTCTCTCCTCCTTCTCTTCTCCTCTCCTCCCCTCCTCTTCTCCTTTCCCCCTCCTCCTCCCTCCTCTTTTCTCCTCCTTCTCTCCTCCTCTCCTCTCCCCCTCCTACTACTCTCATCTTCTCCTCCTCTCCTAACACATATTTAAATACATATCTTTCTCTTCTGTTGGTTGAAGTTGTCGATGATGACTCCGATGAAGAGGTTTAAAGTGAAGAAGGATCCAAAGATGATGAAGACCACAAAGTACAGGTACATGTACAGGTTTATCTCCTTTATGGGCTGTTCCTCCACCTGAAACCAGACACAAACCAGGACTGAACCAGGACTGAACCAGGACTGAACCAGGACTAGGGCTGGGTATCATTAAGAAGTTGCCGATACGACACATACCTCGATACATAGGCCACGTCACAATACGTATCTTGATACAGCGCACTGTCGATTCGATAAAATACAATACGATATATTTCAAATCAATTCGATATGATTCAGTAAAAAATAAAGGCTTTTGGGACACTTGATGATCAACCCGATTTTCACAAAAATAAACATAAATTTAAATTTTTTATTCAACCCTAACAAATTACATTTTGTTTTGTGCATTTTACCAACTAGAAAAACACATCAGACTGTTACATTGGCCAGTATTATCCACAGCTTATATGAGCCGGTCTAGTCCTGCAGTTTAACGGCTCTAAAAGATCACAACATATCTGCTAAATCACAACTGTGATATTAAAAGTCTTTGTTAAACCAAAGTTAATATGAAATAAACTTATTATAATAATCAAAACAGTGAATCAAATGTCAAATGTTCTGCATAAACGAGTTTCTTTCCTCTAAACACAGCTTCTGTCACAGTGCAAAACTGTAGCGCTGTGACAGAATAATTTGGTAAAATATACAAAAAAAAAATACTCTTGGCGATATATCGATACAGCAGCCAACGATATCAATACTGTATCATTAAATGAAACGATATGATATATCAATATTTCGATATATCATATCGCATACCCCTAACCAGGACTGAACCAGGACTGAACCAGGACTGAACCCTAAACCAGGACTAAACCAGTACTAAACCAGGACTAAACTAGGACTGAACCAGCACTAAACCAGGACTAAACCAGGATTAAACCAGGACTTAACACATACAAGTTCATCTCTTTCATAGATGGCAAGTATAGAGGATAATTTATACCATGCAACTTTAATAAAATGACAAGCTCAGCAGATTCTCTCAGAAACAGAGGTAGCATCACTATCACTAGCTGAAGAAACACATTAGTGTAGCATTAGTTGCAGTAGTAGTAAAAGTACTCACGGCTCTGGAGTCCACAGCAGCGTACATGATCTCCATCCAGCCTTTGAACGTTGCCTGAAAAAACAAAAGAAAATGTCATTTATTTAGAGTTTTCCGGAGTCAGAAGGGTTTATTTAAGTTTGACCATGTTTATTTAGAATGACAGCAGTCCAGCTCTGAGTGCTTTAGTCATCTGTATGTTTGTTTATTTGATCTTTTGCATAGAACGATGGCATTATAGACTGTGTGGGCTTATGTAGTTTCCCTGGTCTCATTGGTCCCTCTGTCGTGCATTCTGTGATGCATTTGTGGAGCTCTCCCCTCTCTGCTCTCTTTGCTCTTTCTCTCTCTCTCCACCTCTCATCTCTCTGTGTTCCCTGTCTTTCTCTCCTCTTCCTCTTCCCCTCTCCCCCTCCACTCTTCCCCTCTCCTCCTCTCTCTTTACTATCCCCTCTTTCTCTGCTCCCTCCATCCTCTCTTGCCCCCCCTCTCTGCTCTCTCTCTGCCCTCCCCCTCCTCTCTCCCTCTCTCTCCCTCTTCTGAACCTCTCTCTCTCCTTCTTATTTATCTCCCCCCCTCTCTCTCCCTCCTTCTACCCCCCGCCCCTCTATCTCCTTCTCTCTCCCGCTCTCTCTCCACCTTTCTCTCTCCCCTCTCTCCCCCTCTCTCTCTGCTCTCCCGCTCTTTCTCTCCTCTCTCAAACACATTATCCTCCATTTTGTGTCTGGCCTTTTCAGTTTCTTGAGTGACACGGCGCCACGTGAACTTTCTTCTGCCCACACGGCCACGCTAAAAATACCACTTCAGAAAATACTGACAGTCTTAAAGTACAGGTGAAGGAGTCTGCCCACCGAGTCCTGGTCTAGTCCTGGTTTAGTCCTGGTTCAGTAATGAGTTCATCCTGGTTAAGCCCTGGTTCAGTCCTGGTTTAGTCCTGGTTAAGTACTGGTTTAGTCCTGGTTTAGTCCTAGTTAAGTACTGGTTTAGTCCTGGTTCAGTCCTGGTTAAGTACTGGTTTAGTCCTGGTTTAGTCCTGGTTCAGTCCTGGTTAAGTACTGGTTTAGTCCTGGTTTAGTCCTGGTTCAGTCCTGGTTAAGTACTGGTTTAGTCCTGGTTTAGTCCTGGTTCAGTCCTGGTTAAGTACTGGTTTAGTCCTGGTTTAGTCCTGGTTCAGTCCTGGTTAAGTACTGGTTTAGTCCTGGTTTAGTCCTGGTTCAGTCCTGGTTCAGTCCTGATTTAGTCCTGATTTATTCCTGTTTCAGTCCTGGTTTAGTCCTGGTTCAGTCCTGGTTCAGTCCTGGTTTAGTCCTGGTTTAGGGATGGGCCGATATGGATTTTCTTTGCCGATACCGGCAGATTTTTATTTTTCAAAATACTTAGTAAAGCCCACAAATGTATCTTAAGTTACAGTAACGATCACAAATTAACTTTTCACTTTTGTAATAATAAAAACAAAATGAATTTATCTGGAATAAAATAATTAGTTAAATGCTATAAAACACTCTTTTATTTCATTTTGAGACATTAGTTTGTTTATAAAGGGCACACAGAGAATGGAGCAATGCAACCGATACTGGAACCTATATATCGCCCATCCCTAAGTCCCGCTCCAGTCCCCGGGCCGCAGCAGAGCTAAGTATCCAGCTGCCACATTGTTAGCCATAGCTTGGTCCTGGTTTAGACTTTCTAGTCTTGGTCCAGTCCTGGTCCAGTCTAGTGCTGGTCCTACTCTAGTCCTGGTTTTAGTCCAGTCCTGGTCTAGTCCTGATCTAGTTCTGGTCCAGCCCCGGTCTAGTCCTGCTCATAGTCTAGTCCTGGTTCTGTACTCACCACCTGCAGCAAAGCCAGGTAGCCCGCTCCCACGTTATTTTAGTTCTGGTTTGGTTCTCCTTTAGAATTTCTAGTCCTGCCTCAGTCCTAGTCCAGTCCTAGTCCTACTTCAGTCCCGGTCTAGTCCTGGTTCTAGTCTAGTGCCGGTCCAGTACTCATCACCTGCAGCAGAGTCAGGTAGCCCGCGCCATGTTGTTGAAATATTAGGCCTGGTTTAGTCCCTGTTTGGCTCTGTTTTGGTCTCGGTTTGGCCGTAGTTTGGTCCCGGTTTAGTCCCGGTTTGGCTCTGCTTTAGTCTTAGTTTGGTCATAGTTTGGTCTTGGTTTAGTCTTTCTAGTCCTGCCTCAATCCTATTCAAGTCCTAGTCTAGTCCTGTTCCAGTCCTGGTCTAGTCTTAGTCTAGTCCTGGTCAAGTCCTAGTCTAGTCCTAGTTCAATCCTAGTCTTGGTCTAATCCTAGTCCAGTACTCACCACCTGCAGCAGAGCCAAGTAGCCCGCTCCCACATTGTCGAAGTTGACCTTGACCTTGGTCCAGTAGAAGTTGGTAGAGTTGAGCTCGAGACAATTGGTTTTGTTGTTGACGAGCCCTGCGTCGTAGAGGTGACCGGTTCGATTCACGCAGCGGCCGTACTTTCCTGCAAAGAGGTTGACGCCCATGATGCTGAAGATGAGCCAGAAGATCAGACACACCAGGAGAACATTCATGATGGAGGGGATGGCTCCGATCAGCGCGTTCACCACCACCTGCAGGACGACAGGAAACAGTGTCACACACAGACCAAAGCCGCGGCGCTAAAGGCTAAAGCAGCTAACAGCTATGTCATTTTCCAATTTGAGTCAGAGCCGAAAAAAAAGCTCGAGCAAACAGATGAGGGCAGAGAAACATCTGAGTGTAATAGTTAATGTGTTTTATGATCCCAGCGATACAGTATTTTTCTAAAAATAAACTTTATGAAACTTTCTTGTGAACTCTATTTAACTTAAACGAATGCCGAACTAAGGTTTCAACTGACATAAGATTTTTAACAGTTTCTGCAGTAAAATAACGAAAATAAAGTCAAGCTAACGACTAGCATGATTGACGCAAATTCAGCAAATGACTGAAATTGGGGAATGACAAGCTATCAGCAGAGGGACTACGCAGACCATGATGCTTTGCTCCACGTGAGGAAATGACTAAAACAAGCATCAAACCAAACACAAGTCCAGGTGAATTTTGGACAAATGTGACTTTCTGTTGTCGTCTGAAATTTGGAATTTAAAGTGGGTCCTGGGGGTTTGTGTTTAGTTTATCTAAGGCAGTAGATCCCAAACTGTGGTGCCCTCACATGAATGCAGAATAACTGAAAATGAATCTTTTTTGATAAGTGCACATGTTTTAATATTGGTACTTTGCAGCTGATGTCATCAACATTCCCTGGGGGTGTGATGCTAACCGTAGGCACTGCTCTGTCTGAGGCTCTGTTACTCAAGTTAGACTTTAACCAGAGTTTTGTTTTAACACAGTCTGACCATAAAGAACTGTCTTAGCTGGAACTACAACAAGTGAGCCAATTTGTGCTGTTAAACAAGACCTTCTCAAATAACATTACAGTTACAAGCTAGCTAGCATTAGCCAACAGTTTTTCAGCTAGTCACTCTCACCTTTTTGTTGAAAATCAAACACCTAAACAGGACCATGAACGCTCAGATTGATCAAAGGCTCTTGAAGATGTGTTGTCTAAATTTATTTTGTATTTTTTCTTGAGTTTTCAGACTATTTTAAAACACTTTTAGTAGTTATAACTAATGTGTGCATTGTGTCACCATGGTAACTGGTGAACATTCCGTCACAGGCATACATGTAGATCACCCCTATCCTAATGTCACTGCAAAGTATCAATACACCACATTTAATAAAATTATAATAACAGTTGTGTGGCAGTGCGATGGAGTCGGGGTCACATGAGTCACATGGTTTGGGAAAGACTGATCTAAACTACAAAACTGAAACTACTTGGTTGTTATTGGCATTAGCACAAAGGAATAGCAAAGCAGTGTGAACAGCAATGCTAACAGTGCTAATAGCGTTGCTAACAGCAGCATGCTCCGAGTGTGGCGAGAGTTTAAAATATGAAACTATTGTAATATAATATTTAATACTGAGTTGGGTTTAAATACTGCAGACAGAAACAGAGACAAAACAGGTCCAGCGCTGGAACAGATGTTTAACAAATACAAAAATATTCACAAAACAATCAACACATTTCACCTGAGTCAGAAAGTGCACAAGACACACATACACACAGACAGACACACACAGACATACATACACACATGGGTATAGTAATAATAATAAACGGTCAGGCTGTAATCATAGACTGCATATATAAATGGACAAAGCTAACGTGCTAGCTACCATTTTCCAAACAGTAAGTGAGCATGGGCACAAAGTGGTTCCTTCGACCTCTAGTTTCACTTCATCTTCTATTGAAAAACTGTCACCCCACTCTCTGTAAACTGCTAATAAGATATGAACATTAATAACAGACCAGTGCCTACTTTCCTCGAGGTTGCTCCCGCTAGTGTTTGCAACAGGTTTGATTGACAGTATTGCTAAGTATTCCCTCCCTGCCAATCCAGCAGTGTACTTTCAATAGCCTCGCTCCTGATTGGCTCTTTGGTTTTGCGCTTGGATTTCTAAATATGGTCCCTGGTTGCAGACTAGCTGCTATAACTACTAGCCTCGATGAGCTTCATTTGGTTGCAACCGAACGCTATGGGCGAAGACACACTCCCTTAGTCCATTTCTATTATACAGTCTATGGCTGTAACACAAACTCTAGACTCCTCCCCTGGCAAAGGTTTGATACACTCTTTATGCGTTAGTTTTACATGAAATGATTAATACTGTTTCTCAACACAGGGCGATGCAGCGTTCACACTTTTTCACATAAAAACCTGGACTAAACCTGGACTAGATCGGAACTAGATCAGAACTAACCCTGAACTAAACCTGGTCTAGATCAGGACTAGACCACAGATTAAACCTGAACTAAACCTGGTCTACATCAGGACTCCAGAGTACCCCTGGTGTGGTTCTTACCCTCATTCCCTCGAAGCGCGACAGAGCTCTGAGCGGACGAAGCGCTCGCAGAGTCCTCAAGGATTTAATCGCCGCAAAATCCGAATATCCCAAAGTGTTGGCCACCAGGGACACTAAAGAGACCTGAGGAGGAGAGACAAGAGGTTATGGTCTAGAACCAGACCAAACCAGACCAGACCAGACTGATCCAGTAGAGACCTGAGGGTGGGAGATAAAAGGGTTAAGGTTGAGGTGAGGAGGGACCAACTGAATCCTGTAAGAGACAAGGAGAATTTAAGGTTATTTATGCTGTGCATATGACCCATCTTCCCATCCAGAAAAGGAGAAAATGAGGGGAGGAGGAGAGAAGTTGATTATTTTATTGTTGAGTCAATTGCCTTTCCTATCTATGAGTAGGGACAGTTAAAGGAATAGTATGTAACCTGCCTCTTACACCTGGTGTACACTTACTGCAAGTGCAGAGTGGTTTGGGACTCGCACAGGTCCGGCAAGACTAAGAAAGTTATTAAAGTCCTGCAGATAAAGGACACAAGTTTTTCTCATTCTCAGTATATAGACAGGCCATGTCTCATGTGAACCTCAGAACTTTCAGATTTAATTCACTGAGCTGCAGTAGGCTGCACTAGCATTGATTCATGATTAGCTGCAGGTGCTGGGGTTTAGGGAGTGACCATTCAGATCAGAGAGAGGCATTTTAGCTTTAAACCAACTGGATTTCAGCATTGAAACTGGCAACCCAAATGAGAGACTCATGTGAGGCTCATTCTGCTTTCTGATTGGATAATCATCGTGAAAACCGAAAATCATCATCCCTTTAAAGAGCCTGTTGGTGCAGATCTGCAGCCTCTCTGTGTCAGTGTGCCCCAGGGCAGCTGTGGCTACACCAGCTGTGGGACTGAGACTGTAAAGCGTCTTTCACATTTATACTGCACTTTTGTCCTCCATCAAAGCTCTTTACATCAGCACCATTCACATTTATACTAGAGGAGGGGGGGTGTTTGGCCCGAGGGCACAATGGTGGCAACTATAACACAATGTAAATGTAAAAGCTCTTCTCTGGAGTCGGTTCTATCTGTAAAAAGAAAACAAATTATAAAAATACTCAAATCTGGTTTGACTTCTGTGGAGAATGAACATGGTTTTATAATATAGTCTGTGAATGAACCAGGACTGGACCAGGACTAAACCAGGATTAAATCTGGACTAAACCTAGATTTAAAGAAAGAAAGACTGGGTAAAATGGAGCGTCTACAGCAGCAGCTAAGCCCCGCCCCCTCAGGCAGCGCTGATGTGTGATTGGCTGTCACTCCAAGCCTTACCCTAATCCCAGCGAAACGTGATGCGGCTCTGAGTGGACGCAGCGCCCGCAGAGTCCTGAGAACCCGGGCCGCCGAGACCTGGTCTACAAGGTTCAAGGCCTGGAACGAGTCCCCCAAGAACGCCAACTGAGAGAGACTGGGTTAGAACCAGGACTAAACCAGGACTGAATCAGGACTGAACCAGGACTGAACCAGCTCACATTATCAATGTGAGTGGCTCAGTGGTTAGAGCAGTGCCTAAGCCAAAGGTATCAATTCCCGCCCAGACTGTCATTGTGTCTTTAGGCAAAACACTGCCACAGCTGCCTTGCCTAGTATGAACGTGCTATGTGCGTGAGTGTTGGTGGTGGTGGGAGGGGCCGATTGTGGCCTTTTTCCATCAGTCTCCTTCCTCCTTTAGGGCGGAGCTAGCAGAGTATAGTATGCAGTATAAAGTACAGATATATCAGACTGTACTAAACCTGAGCAGACGGATGAGTGAGAGAACATGGAGTAGGGCTGCACGATATAACAAAAAGATGCGATATTTGATAACTATGTTTTCAAATGTGTTATGTTTAATTTTTTACTAGTAAAAACTCATCAGAGACTAAACCAAGACCAGTCCGTGTCTAAACAGGACTTAATGAGTAAATACAGTCTTGACTTTTTGTCCATTTTACCTTCAAAAACTGTACACTTCTGTCCAATGGAGAACTTTGTGTTGCGATATATTTATTTTGTTGTGATCGATTATTGTATCAGCAAATATTGCGATATTGATATTTTTGCTATATATTGTGCAGCCCTAACATGGAGCTAACCGTCACATTTCGTGGGTTTTGGGGATTACAGAAGGTACAATATTTTACAGATCTTACGTACGTGCTTCTAAAAATAACCCTTATCAAAACTGAAGAGAGAACTAAGAGAACACACAACTGTTTCTGGAGTCAAAGAATGAAACTACAGTCAGGCTAACCACTAGCATGACTGACGCAGATCTGGTAATGACTGAGACTGGGGGACTATAAGGGGCTCCACAGACACAGATACAGCAGAGGTGACTCACGTCGACGATGAGGAAGTCAAGCCAGCACCAGTAGTTGGTGAAGTACTTCTTGAAGCCATAGGCAAGCCACTTCAGGATCATCTCCAGGATAAACACGTACGTGAAGATCTTATCAGCATACTCCAAAACCGTCTTCACCACCCTCCTCTGTTCTATGTAGATGTCCTCAAAGGCCTGAGGAGAGAGAACCAGGACTGAACCAAGACTGAACCAGGACTATAACAGGTCTGAACCCTCCTCTGTTCTATGTAGATGTCCTCAAAGGCCCAAGGAGAGAGAATCAGGACTGAACCAGGACTGAATCAGGTTTGAACCAGGACTGAACCAGGACTGAACCAACACTATAACAGGTCTGAACCCTCCTCTGCTCTATGTAGATGTCCTCAAAGGCCCGAGGAGAGAGAATCAGGACTGAACCAGGACAATAACAGGACTGAACCAGGACTATAACAGGTCTGAACCAGGACTAAACCAGGTCTAAACCAGTAAGTGTGTGTGTGTGTGTGTGTGTATGAGGTGCAGTAGTACCAGTGCTCCAGAGCTGAGCAGGATCATGAAGATGATGAAGGTCTCAAACCAGCTGTGCTCCACAATCTGATAACACGTCTTCCTGAGTCTGAACCAGACCTGACCCGGGCCTGAGGAGATGTCGATGTCACAGCAGCCGAAGCGTCGCACGCACACTGCAATACACACACATATCCACCATTATACAGTCAGAAATAACAAGCAAGGCAAGTTTATTTGTATAGAACAATTGGTACACAAAGTAATTTAAAGTGCTTTACAGAATAAGACAAAACAAAAGACAAAACAAATCAAAACATAAATAATCATCATAAAATTACCATTAAAAGAGAAGAGTGCAGAATAAAAACCTTTCAGTCATATGCACAGTTAAACAGAACCGTAGATTAGAGGAGTTCTGGTCCAGTGTACAACATGGTTGCTAAGTAACATTATGGAATTCCCTAGTGTGTTGTCATAATTTCCAACTAGGAAGTACAATTTTAAACCTAAAAAACCTTAAATATAATGATCTTAACTGTGTTTTAGTGAAATGAGTGGTCTAATCTGTCATAGTGACTATTCATATCAAAGTCTGACAATTTCACAGAGTTTATTCTTAGAAACAGAAACAAAAAACATGGTATTTGAGTAGAATCCTCAAAGTTCTGTTTTCCTGAAGCCAGCCTTTACTCAGCTCTGCTCTGTTTTCTAATTTTATTAACAGTTTAAATACAGATTTTTTACAGACACAGAGCAAGTATTTATCAGTAAAACACTTTATATTCAAGAGTCACTTTGATCCAACCGATCTCAAAACTGAGATTTGCCCAAAGTACAGTTACTATAGCAACTTCAGAGCTTGGGCCAATGTATCTGGGCATGCTCAGTTTGACAAACGGTGCCAAATCGGTTAATGATGTCTTATTCAACCAAAATGTGTATTAGTCGATTAATCATTTTGTTTAGATTATAAGGATATATGTAGGACAACAGCAGAAAGGAGACGTGAGTGAGGGAGCTGAAGAGCTGGTATTTTTGTGTATTTATGTGTAAAAAGGCAGATTAAACTCCTTCTATAAATACAGTTTTTCTGCGTAAATAGTTTTGGCATGATCTCTCGTGCAGGTGTAGTCTTGTGAATGCAGTTTGGGTCAGATACACAGAGACAGGTAATAGTTTTGGGAGCTTTTGCCACACCCCCTTTTTAGTCGACTACAGCACCAGAAAACACAGTCTAATTTGAAATACTCGTGAATACATCAGCAATGGACAGGAGCAGACGACAGGAGCAGACGACAGGAGCAGACAACTAAATATCCTGTTTTTCTGCTCAAATCGAGTCGGTGGCCATGTTTGTTTTGGTTCATGGACATCCCTAACCTCAATGCTGTCCTGCGATTGGCCAAACGCAGCAGCGGGAGAGGTTCATTTGTTTGTGAGGCCGACCCATTGACCGACTCCGATTGGTCAGAGTCACTCCATAATTAACGAGGAAAGCCTATTAGTTTCCACGGTAACGGTAACAGGAGACTTCATTAGAACCAATTAGAGATGAGACGATCAGGAAACGCACTAAAGCAAATGGACGGGACATTACTCACACACTAATGGGTAATACGTGTGTAAGTACTGTGCCTCCTGTATGCTTTTGGTTATGTTATGGTTATATGGTTATATGGTTATAGCCTGATTTTAATGCACCTGGACCTGTTTTCCATCTACACTTTACTGTAATTGATACTTTGCAGTGACCAAGCTGCGGGTGTTCTACATGTATCTTTATGTTGGAATATTATCATGTTACCATGGTGACACAATGCACACAATAGCAAACACAGCAAAAAAAAAAAAAAAAAGATAAAAGATGGTCTGAAAACTAAACTAAACAAAAAAGAAAACAAAATGTGTGATCAATCCAAGCGTTCATGGTCCTGTTTAGGAGTTTGATTTTCAACAAAAAGGTGAGAGTGACAAACTGAAAAACTGTTGGCTAATGCTAGCTAGATTGTGACTGTAATGTTATTCGAGAGGGACTTGTTTAACAGCACAAATGAGCTCACCTGCTGTAGTTCCAGCTAAGTCAGCTCTTGGTCAGATTGTATTAAAGCAAAACTCAAATTAAAGTCTAACAGAGCTTCAGACAGAGTAGTACCCACAGTTAGCATCACACCTCCAGGGCTTGTTGATAGCATCAGCTGCAAAGTATCAATAGTGTAAAGGGGATACATAGATCTAACCACAACCCAGTTCATGAGTAACTTAGTTTTTTTGTGGTTTGTGGTTTCTGTGGTTGAGTGAAACAGTGTTGATCTGGAGTCATGTTCATATTTACATTCATTTAATAATACAAGCAGTGAACCTGGTGCAGCTGCTCTGCAATCTTCAATCTTTCCTTTGTCTCATTTGCACTCTCTCTTTCTATCCCTCCCTCTCTCTTCCTGTCTTTCACTCTTCATTTCTCTCTCCCCCTCTTCCATCTTTCTACACTCTTTTTGTTTCTCTCCTCTCTCTCCCTTTCCCTTCTTCTGCTTCTCTCTCATTTTCTTTTTTTAACGTAGACTCTACATCTCCTCTCTTTTTCTCTTCTGTCTGTCTCTCTCACTCACTTTGTCTCATATGGACTCGCTCTTTCAATCCACCTCTCTCTCCTTCTCTCCTCTTTCTCTCTTTCTATCCCTCTCTCCCTCCATCTCTCTCTCTCACTCTTTGTCTCATGTAGAATCTCTCTCGTTCCTTCCTTCTGCTTTTCTCTCATTCTCTTTGTCTAATGTGGACTATACATCCCCTCTCCATCTCTCTACCTTCCTCCTCTTTTCTCTGTCTCCTCTCTTCTTTTTATTCCTCTCTCCATTCTTCTGTCTCTCTTTCATTATCGAATCTGAACTCACTCTCTATCCCTTCTCTCTGCCCACCCCTCTCATTTCTCTCTCTCCTTCCCCCCTCTCTTTCAATCCCTCTCTCCCTCATGTACACTCTCAGTCTTTCCCTTCTCACCCTCTCTCCTTGCTCTCCCCCTCTCTTTCGTCTATCTCCCCTCTTATTTTTTCCTCCTATTTCTCTTTCCATCTCTCTCTCTCTCTGCCTCATGTGGACTGTTTCTCTCTCTTCCCCTCCTTCTATCTTTCTCTCTCTTTGCCCCTCCCCCTCCTCTTTCTGTCTTTCTTTTTTATCTCTCCCCATAGCATCTTTCATCTCCATACCCCTTACCCCTTCCTCTCTTTCTCTCTGTCTCATCTGCTCATGTGGACTCTCTCTTCATTCCTCTTTCTGTCTCTCCCCTCTCTCTCTCTCATCTTTTTTCTCCCCTCATCTTTTTTCTTTCTTTCCTCTCTCACATCTCCTCTTAACTCTCTCTTTCTCTCCCTCCTCTCTTCATTCCCTCTTTTGTCACTCTCCTTTTTTTCTGATCTATCTGGCTCTTTCCTCTCTCTCCCCATAGCCTCTTCCATCTCTTCTCCTACCCCCCTCCTCTCTCTCTCTCTCTCTCTCCGTGTCTTCACAGAGACAGGTGTGGTCTACTTCTGCCTCTGCTGCACTGTACCTCTCCTCTCTCTCTCTCTCTCTTTCTCTCCCTCTCCCTTCTCTCTGTCTCTCCCCATCTCTCCTTCTGTCCTATTCCCCCCTCCCCTCTCTCTCCTTCTCTCTCCCCCTCTTCTCCTCTCCCTCTCTCCTTCCCCTCTGTTTCCCCTCCTCGGTCTCTCTGTTCAGACACATGTACACTGTGTTATACAAAACAATAGCAGTCAGTGGGACAGGTGCTCTGCTCCTCTGAGTCTGCCCCCTCCTCCTCCTCCTCCTCCTCTCCCTCCTCCTCTTCCTTTTCTCTCTCTCTTTAACCTTTAACAGTTTAAAAAATGTTCAATTGCTATTTTAACCAAATTTATTCAAATGAGTTTTACAACGTTATGAAGACGTTGCAGTAGTGCACATTGTAAATCCGTCCAGGAGCAGTCACATCTGAGAGAGACTGAAATCTGAACTTTAAACTCATCCAACAATCACATGCATTTCACAACATGTTTGTAGAGGTCTAAACTACAGGGTTACACAGAATAAGACCCCATGGAAACACAGGGAGGGCATCTGACACACAGGGGAGTGCATCTGACAAACAGGGAGGGCATCTGACTGTGTGGTGTTTTATGAATTGTGAACACATTTGGTCGTGTTCGTTTTGCTGCAGTTTCCCGCTGAGCGCCGCAGCTGAATCAGGAGCTCAACGTTCATCAATCATCCTCCAATCAGAGCGCAGAACAATGACTACAGCGACCAATCACAGAGCGGCACCACGGACCTCAGGGACCAATCAGAGAGTGGCAGCTGCTGCTGAGACAGAGAAGGGGAGAGGCCAGAGCCACAGAACAGCAGCCACAGCGTCAGTCTGCCCCAGGGCGGCTGTGACAGGGGAGGACTTGGTTTCTCTTCTATATCTGTGGTCCTTGTCTGTCCATTCAGAGTGTCTGCAGTGTTAAAACACACATATTGTGCTTGTGTCTGCTATATAATTATAATCTATGACACTTGTGGATCATTATGTTATAATTTGGAAAATTTAAATCACAATATTCATCTAAAACAACTTCATAAAAGAAACTGAAGTCCACTGATTTCCGTGTTAGAAAACTAACCCTAACCCTAATCCCTTCAAATGCAACTTCAGAGGGTAAGTGAGAAAGGGAAACAACTATAAATAAAGTGCATTTTGAAGAATAGGTCTGATTTAACTCATCAGGTCTATGTATCTGACTGCTCCTGTAACATAAAAATGGGCGAGCTCATTGGTCAAAGCCCCTAATTTAAAACATCCAGATATGAGTTTATCATAACTGTACTGAGAGCTTAAAGTGACCTGATAAAAATGTGTTTATGTCATTCTATTGTAACAGAGACAGTCCTCCCCCTCTCCTCTGATTGGTCTGTTCCTCTGCCCTCCTCTGATTGGTCTGCTTCTCTCCTCTCCTCTGATTGGCCTGCTCGTCTCCTCCTCTCCTCTGATTGGGCTGTCGCTCTCCCCCTCTCCTCTGATTGGCCATTCTGTGACCTGATTCTCTCACCTGCAGATGGATTAGCGTTAGCGTTAGCGGCAGGTGAGCGCACACCTGCGTTAGCCTCAGCGTTAGCTTTAGCCTGAGTCAGCAATTTGCTCTGACAAACACAATCAGGCCACAGCTGGAAAACCCCCCACCACCTACACAATATAATACAAGATAATATACAGACTAAAGAAGGACTAAGGAAGGACTAAAAAGGACTAAGGAAGGACTAAGAAGGACTAAGGAAGGACTAAAGAAGGACTAAGGAAGGACTAAAAAGGACTAAGGAAGGACTAAGAAGGACTAAGGAAGGACTAAAGAAGGACTAAGGAAGGACTAAA
>JACM01008222.1:0-13510 GCA_000787095.1 Periophthalmodon schlosseri
TATAATGAGAAGAGAAAACAAAAAGAAAATGAGGTACCAAAAAGAAAGTGTGTTAGCTTGTCTGTGTTTTTCAGTAGGCTCAGGAGAAACTATCTGGGATTTTGGCCAAGGACAAATCTATTACAGAGAATTATAGGAGGGGGCGGAGCCTGGACAGTGTTGATTGTGTCCTGTCATTGCTTACAAGACGTGAGAGGACCTGAAATACAACTTTAGAGCAGTATGTACACTGCAAAAAAAATCTACAATTTAATAAGTAGAATATTAATCTTACTGTTAATAGGTTTAACTAGTTAAGATTTCTTTAATTAATGGACCTCATTTTACTAGATTACTTTTACTGATATATGATTTGTTGGATGCAGTGGCAGAGTGAATCCACTGGTCCATATTCATCTGCTGCCAATGAGACATAGATCTGAGTGTGGGACACCCCAAAGGTCAGATGATCTGAGACTCAGTTTCCAATTTCAACAATGTACTCCCTGTCTTCTAAATAGGGCTTGAACCGGTTTAGTGCAGTACCAAAGATGCCCACCCAGTCCTCTAGTCTCTGTAACTGTAACTTGTCACTCTGATAAAAGCAGTCTCAGTGCTGTGGTGGGGTCTAAAACCTGACTGAAAAACATCAAATAGAAGTGTCTAGTAAAATATTCTACGTCACATGAACCATTTTAAAATCCATGTCCCCTCCTATGGCCCAGGACCATGAAGGACATGCATGCCTATTCACCTGAGCACACACTTGCTGGTCTCGAATTATTTGCAGCTGGACACAGCATTACATGGATTTAAAGGCTTGTGCTTTAGTACAAAAATACTGTTCTAGTTCATAACAAAAAATACAATAAATGTAATTATGTGCGGTTATTATAAAGTGTGTATATTTATGTACTGAATAAATACTACCCAAAAGTTCATTTAATTAACCCAAAGACATATTTGTGTTGAAGGTAAATTATGCCTAAGATTTCCCTCAATATTACATAGTGCCCCTAATTTTGTTTGGTTGTTCATTTTGTTGTTCTGTTAAGAAAACTAATTACTGATAATACAATGTTGAAAAATGACAGTGTTGGTTTGCTGTTTGATTAAGCAATTCGATTTTTATTATAGTTGAAAAAGACAGTGGCAAAAAATCTTATCTTAGTTCTCACAGTTTTGATAGTATTGCTGTTCACTTTGCTTGTATTGCCTTTGAGAGGTAACTTTTCTGTGACTGGTTAAAACCACCTGTTGTTGACACCATGAAGTCATGACAGAACTTGACCAATTAGGTGGAGATGAAAATACAAAGTAGTTCATGGATTTTATTTGAAATGCTTTGTGGTGTGCACTAAGGTTAAGGGAAACAGGAGAAGCTTGTGTCACAGGCGAGGGGTATGTATTATTTTTCCAAACTTTACTGAAATGTTACTTCTTAATGTTAAAATAAAGATAAATTATGTTATCAGAACAACCAGTTTAGTAACAAGATTCTCGAGCCATTTTCCTGTCTTTTACCCTGCTCTGTCTGAGCAGTAAGCAGAGGCTGGCGCTGCACTTGTCTTCTGTCACCGGGGTTACCGTGTGGGACAGTGGAAGTTTGTCCCTCCTCCACGCTCCATGTTCTCGGGGGCCTCCTCCTCAGCCTCTGTCGTCCCAACATAAATCACGTCTGACAGTCAATAAGCTCCTTGTCCAAAAGTTTTAAGTGGCCACCAAGAGGTCAGAGCGTCTGAAATACCTCAGAGAGAGAGAGAGAGAGAGGTACGAGTGAGGAGACACACACTATCTGCTGTCTAAGCACCAGAGCTGGACTGATGCTGCGCTACACTGACTGCAGCTGGGGCCTGAACACACACACATATACTATCACCGGGGATCTATCAAAGACACATGGCATTTATTGACTGGTAAATATGTATATATGTATTTATGTGTCAGCAATCTTCAAACACTCTTGGACAATTTGTCAGTGTGAAAAAAATTGTTTCTGTTTTCCCCTTTTGCAAATTTAGACTTTTACATATCTAGAAGGGACCACTGACATGATTGTTACTGGTGACTACTACATCACTATTGCAAAAGAAAAATAACATCTGTCAACTGGACAAAACGTTGTAGGAGTGAAGATGTTTCGCTGCTCATCCAAGCAGCTTCTTCAGTTCTGGTCAGATTACTGGTGGACACTGCCTTAAATGTACCTGAAGGGAGGAGCTAACTTTAGCTACACTGAAACTCAAAACACCTATTGTAACACCTACAGTTTCTGTTTGTAGGTTAGGTCTATTGTGCTACACTGTGCCTGAGTCCTACTTAGCATAGTCATTCAAGCCACTAATGAGTGATTTCACACCTATTAGCATCCTGGCTAGCCCTAATGTTCTGCAGTGTTCACCAGTATTCTGACCAGAACTGAAGAAGCAGCGTGGATGATCAGGGAAACATCTTCACTCCTACAACGTTTTGTCCAGTTGACAGATGTTATTTTTCTTTTGCGATGGATCAGACCTGGACGACTGAGGGATTACATGGATATCTACTACAACACTATTTTACTCTAACAAGTATAGCAAATTAATTAAAAAAAAGTGGTTTAAGTATCTTGCCCAAGGACACAGCATGCACAGGGTGAAGCAGGGATTGAACTGACAAACTTCTGGTTATAAAACATCCACTCCACCACCTGGGCCACTGTTGCCACATATAACTAATGTTAGTTCAAGTTGCTCAGATTGTTCTCTTTGGAAACACTACCAGGCTTTGAATCAAGCTATCGACCTATGGGGTTTTATGTAAAGATTTCAACCACTGAGCTACTGCTGTGAATGAGAAGAGCAAAATGCTTCATGGAAAAATGTGATAAAAACACAAAAACCTTCAAGTCTTAAAAAGCGGAAAAAAAAAAAAAAAATCGTTTGAAGAGTGTGTCCATGTCCCCCCTCGTATGATAATGTGGGAGCCAACCCTACCTCATATGCCAGGAGCTTGTACTGCCTAGTGTGGTAGTAGAGTATCTGCCAAGGATCAGTAGATTGTGGGTTCAAACCTCAGGGGAAACAGTCGACACACTGGAGGCTGATAGTCTAGTGAATTCATAAATGTAGAACCTGATCGTTTCTATTATTAAGCAGGCCATAGAGCTCGCTATATTACAACAAAAAAAATCTACATTTTAACAATATTCATTTTAGGCACCCCCCCATCTCTATTAACTATTATGGGCCAATAGAATGTTGCAGTGTCATCTGAAACACAGCAATAGATGTGGCATAGTAATAATGGTAGTATTAATAGTAATAGTAGCATCCATCCAACATATGTTATGTGTGTATGTCCTGAAGGAAATTATACCTACATTTTTCCCAATATAACATGGTCTCAACAAAAAAGACAAAAGTCTATTATGAAAACAAACCATGTCAATAACCATAACCTCTCAGTCTCTCATTTTTTATTTTTTTTTCTGATTCTGACACAGATGGCCCTGCAGAAAAATCTATAAACTCATCTCCTGTGGACCGTAAGAGACACAGACTGGCATGTTGATCCTCCCACCGGCCCCTTGTGTCTTATCGGTCACACATGTACCACACTGAGCATCGAATGAATGATAATGTGACTGTCAGCGCTAATAAAAGTGATGGAGATGATGTAGCTTTGTGGGTGTTCATGTGTATACTGTACGCCATGCTAACCCAGCATTTAAATGAGCTGTGAAATGACAAATCATACAGTGAGGACGGATAAATGAACACGGTGATGAGGAGAGCAGAGACGGATGTAGTCGCTGCTCCTGTTGACTTCTTTATTGTGGAGAAATGGTCCACTGGAGAATAGTGTGCTCCATGTAGTCTTGGATTGTTTAATGAGTAGCAGTTGGGATTGCAGAATTTCACGTTTTACTCCATGGAGTTTATCGTAGAGATGTGTAGAACTCAGACTACAGTGCCAGGAAGTCAGGACGTTATGTGTGATGTTACGTAATACTTGGAATTTCAGTCGCCACTGGAGGCAGCTACAAATACACCTAGTTTGTGCTAAAATGGCCAAAAAGGACTAGATTCATTTCATTTTGAGAAAGAGTAGTCCCAAACATAAGGCATAAAATCAGATGAAAGTCCATATTACAGAGCTAATGTCTTATAGAACGGAGGCCAACTCCATTAGGCCAGTATGTGTTGTACTCATTGCCAAAAGATGAAGTCTATTCCTAATCACACATTGCAGGGGATAATTTGGCTGCTTGGTGGGATTTTAAATGTGAATATTACTTTATAATCTGATTTGAATCACAGTGCGGTCAATGAGGAGATGGTGAATGGTTGTGCAGGAAAGACTGTCAAATTTATCACATTACAATGACAAATCTTTTAATATTTTGGTCAATTCAGAACAATTTTTCTAAGAAGCAGGGACCTTGCATGCACTGTTACCAGGTTTGAATCCTGAATTATGGGGGTCTGTCTCCTTACCTATAATTGTTCCTGACTTGCTTCTTTTAAAGGCCCTATAACACGCAAAATGGATTTTTGTGAGCTTTAAGTCATGTTATAATGTTGCTACCTCCTCAAAACATAAGAGTTGTGTTTTGTTTCATTCAAACATGCCTGAGTAATCCTTTATTATTAGTCTGTCTACATCGCAAAAGCTCAAAATGCTCTGTTCCACCTTGTGATGTCATGTCAATCGCTAGTTTTCATGTTAACAAATCCTTTCACCTTTAGTTCAGAAGAGACTGGTAATTCCAGGGCTGAAATCATCCAAATGATTCTAGTGAAGGTGTATGAAGTTTAAAAATACAGTGGAGCACTTACTGTATTGCCATGTGACATCACAAGGTGGAACAGAGCGTTTTCTGTTTGAGAGAAGAACTCAGCTTAAATATGCAGAGATTCTGTGTTAAACATCTGTTAATGAAACAAAACACAACTCCAGGCATGTTTGTGATGAGGAAACAACACTATAACACAGATCAAAAATTACGTAATATGGGCCTTTTAATGCCATTGAAATATGGGTCAAATGCAAAGGACAGCTCTCCCTACAGATGCATTCAAATGTATAAGTATATGAGACAGTTTTAGCACTAATCACTGCTGAAATGCTAATCATAAGTAGGCTAATAGCTGTCTCTGCCTGCGGTGACTTTAAAGGATACAATTATTGTATTTGCTTTAATTACTGTGTATAAATAGTCTTTCAGCTACAAGGTCATTCACCCACATAACTTACTGAAGCTGACACAACATTCATTTATACCATATTTGAAGATAACGTTTCTATTATTTGATCTCCACTGATGTCTGGTTTTATGCCTTTACAGCACTTTGTATGTGACCCAGTGAATGAGGGAGATGATGGATGACTGTCTGTTCCTAGTCCTTTTTGACAATGTTTGTGCAAAGTAGGTGAATTTGCAGCTCTCTGGTCAAGTACTACATGACATCACAGAGGACTGCCCTGATTACAGCCAAGTGTTTCTGAGTACAAACACCTGGCTGCAGGGGCAGAGTTTGAAATGTGGATACCTGTTATACCAATCACACTGTTCCTCATATGTCCAGACCCCGCCCCTCCTCCCTCACTCTTTTCTTTAATCCTCCAGATACTGCTCATCTTAGCAGCTCTATTTGAAATGTGGTTGTGGGAGGAGTTTAGGTCTTTAGTCACACTTTAAACATTTCACAGATTGCAAACCACCCAAAAAATAGTCAAATAAGTTGCTATGTTACATTTGGAGATGAAAGCTGTGTACGTTCCCAGAAGTCAACAGAAAATGTATGTAATTTAAATATAGTTTTAGTTGTTTCTGAATCTGATTCCGTTTTAATTCAATTTCAGTCAGCAAAATTTGACATTGTCAAAAACTATTTACATAAACTCCACAAATGTTTTTCACATCTGGTCTGGATACTCCTTGTGAATGCTTAGCAGCTGGGCCTCTTTGGATCCTGTGCGTTCAGATGGAAAGATGTCAGCAAGTTTAAAAGTCAGAGTGGGTACGCATAGAAATAACTCATGGTTTATTTACAAGCCTGTGTCATATAGTGAACCAGGTCAACCAGGTTAGGACAACATCCACAGCATCCCCTTAAACTATAGAGGCTCACTCCACTGTAGGATCTATCAAAGCATTTTTATCAATTAAAATACAGCATCCATCATGCAATGCCTTCTGGAATTGTATGGTAGTTTTGAGGTTTTGAGCCTAATTGGGCTGCAACGATTAATTGGAATAATCGTGACCCGTTAATAACCTGTTTTCTTCATAAGGATATTATTGCTTTTCCTGATCTTATCTAGCTCCATGGAGAGAAGTGGGTGGCACATGTTACAGGTCAAATCTGTGGAGCGGCTAGACCGTGCACAGAGAGGATTGGGTATTATTTAGTAATATAATTAGTGCTGCTTTTGACACTGTCGGGATCCTCTTACAGGGACTAGAGGACTGGGTGGGCATCTCTGGTACTGCACGAGACTGGTTTAAGTCCTACCTAGAAGACTTCTGCTGGCCAACCATGAAAAATGACCCATATCCATAATAGAATTGTTTGCATCTTAAGTTTTGTACAAATCAAATAATATTGGCATTTCATGTCTATAGCAGGGGGTGCTATAGTGTACAGTTTTCATATGCCCCATAGTCCATTATATTCAGATTACGCATTAGTGATTCAAAGTTGAGCTCTTTAGGCCAATGCCTGTGGCTGTGAGAAGTCATCAAAGAAACAGGAAATTTAGTTGTTTTTCACCGGTGTGTTATACAAAAAAAAATTGAGAATCCCAAAAAAAATTCATAACATTTGAAAATCTATGTCTCTACATGTGGCATGCCAAATCTGAGCTCATTTGGACTAAAAAACAACGACTAAATAGGTTTCATACAAAGGCAGTGTTGTCTCATAGAGCTTCCCTGTTCTGAATTTCATGAGCCTTCTCCATAATTTGTGCCAGATTCACAACGCATTCTTAAGCAGACAAATGTTTTCTTCAATGACAGTTGCGCCTAATTCACCAATATCCAGCACCACACACATTTACATTTCATTTACATAAAAATGTATATGTATTTACTAAGAAACGCATTGGCATTATTACATATGGAAGTGCAAGGGAGAGCGTGAAAGAGGAAGTAGGTGGAGCGCCTCTACAGTCTACCACTGTTTTATGGCTCCAGCGGTGATTAAAAATGTCCAAACACACATGAACAGAGTGAGAGAATATTTAAGTCACCAGTGTATTGAAATAAGTGAGTGCTTTCATTGAATTTATGGCGCTTTCCATAAGTAGCTCATATATGTTTTTGTTTTAGGTCCCATTGCCTCACTAGAGTAAAAGAACTGTTTCCAAAGGATGTTCTCCTGGTTGAAACGGTTCAACTGTTTCTGCTGTGACACCGAGGAATTTTCTTAGCAGGATGCAAAAATAATTCATATAATTGGCTCTAAAATTCATATAATTGGGTCTAAAATCATATAATTGGCTCTAAAAGTATTTGGGCATAAATAATGAATGAAACATGAGAGAGGGATTTGGAGAATAAGGTGTCCATCATTACTGAATGTAGAAGGCTTGCACTGGTACAATTCAGGATACAGTCTGTAGTTGGTCACTTTGCTGAATTCCCCTGGTGGTAAATACAAGAAAAAAAAGTAAGAATAAAAAGATGAAAAAATAGCACAAAAAAAGAATGGATAATCAATCCCAAAGCAAACCACACCCTGATCATTACCACCAGTTAAAAGTATAGAGACATCTCCCAAACACAAGTGGGACGATGTGTTTATTGTTTTGACTGGTGCCGATGCCACCTGTCTGTCCTGGGAGCGGACCCTCACCCCAAAGGAGGGTCTAAGGGCAGAGGATGTAACACTGTAAATGGCCACATGATGGAATGATTCAGACTTAGTAACTACTTAAATAATATCTTAATTATTAGCACTTGTGCTAATTGGGTTCTCCAATTAAGATATTAATTAAGTAGTAACTACTTAATCTAATTAAGGTTTGCTACTAAAGTAGTTACTAAGCCTGAATCATTCTTAATAAACTATTTGATCACTATGAATTAAGTCTTTGTTCACACTTTATTAAGGCTAATTAATGTGCGTGTCGTGTATTATAAAGTGTTTTAAATAGTCCAGACTCAGCTGGAGGTAGTTCGCTGGTGTACAGTGAAACACTGTTCAAGGCAAGGCAAGTTTATTTGTACAGCACAATTCGTACACAAAGTAATTCAAAGTACTTTACAGAATAACTAATCATCATAAAATTTACCTTAACAACAAAAGAGAAGTGCAGAATAAAACCCTTTCAGTCATATGCACAGCTAAACAGAACCGTTTTGAGCCTGGATTTAAAGATTGTCAAAGTAGAGGCCTGTCTCACATCTTCAGAAGACTGTTCCAGGTTTTAGCTGCATAAAACTGAAATACTCATTTAGTGGATGTTTAGTCCTGACTCTGGGAATCAGCAGGAGCCCGGTCCCTGAAGTCCTCAGAGTGCGAGATGGTTCATATGGCACTAACATGTCGGTGCCAGGCCATGGAGAGACTTGTACACAAGCAGAGCTGCTTTAAAGTCTATTCTCCTCTCTTAGTCTGGTTTAGACAGTATACCTTTGATTTTTGCAGTGTTTTTAGATGGTAAAAGCTGCAGATGTTATTGATTTGATGTGGCTGTTAAAATTCAAGTCTGAGTCCATTATTACCCCTAGATTTCTAGCCTGATTTGAAGGTTTTAGAGAGAGAGACTGGAGGTGACTGCTGACACTTTCTCTATGTTTCTGTGGGCCAAAGACTATGACTTCAGTCTTGTCTGAGTTTAGCTGGAGAAAGTTGTTTCTGTGATTTGAGATACAGTTTCCAATTTCAACAAACTACTCCCTGTCTTCTAGATAGGACTAGATAGGGGTTTAGTGCAGTACCAAAGATGCCCACCCAGTCCTCTCTGTAAGAGGATCCCATGATCAACAGCGTTAAAAGCAGTACTCAGATCTAACAGGATCAAGACTGAGACTTTGCCTGCATCAGTGTTCGGGCAGATGTCATTTGTCACCTTGGTAAGAGCAGACTCAGTGCTGTGGTGGGGTCTAAAGCCTGACTGGAAACCATCAAAGGAGCTGATCATTTGGAGAAAGTTAGTAAGCTGTTGGTAAACAACTTTTTCAAGGACCTAAAAATGGCAGATAGAGATGGGCCGTTTTTTTCAGTATTGTGACATCAAAACTGCTCTGCTTTAGGAGAGGCTTGATAACAGCAGTTTTTAAAACTCTTGCAATGTTCCAGATTGAAGGGACATGTTAACTATGCAAGCAAATGGTGGTAGCAAACTGTTGAGCATAGACTTTAGAAATCTAGTGAGTAACACATTGAAGCAGCGTGTAGATGAACTCAGACTGGTGATGATCTCTAGGACAGTTTTGTCAGTTACAGGTGCAAAGTGAGTCAGCTCTAAGTGTCTTCAGGGTTGGTATTTGTGTTGTGGACTTGATGGCATTTTTGATGCCCTGAACCTTGTCATTAAAGAATACTACAAACTCATTGCCCTTAGATGTGGAAATTAGTTGCAATGGCATCGGAGCTGGAGGGTTTGTTAATCTGTTTACTGTTGCAAATAGGACACGAGAGTTGCTACTGCAACTTCCAATAATGTTCAGGCTGTGGAGGGCCCAGACATTTTCAACTCAACACTGAGGGATCAAAGGTCAACTGTCATTTTTATTCAGTCTCTCCAACAAATGAACGTGGACTCTAGAGGTATGTTCATATAAAGGCAGTAAAAGTGATGACAGGCTTTCAGTGCAGTGTGGTAGCAGAGAGGTTTGAAATTTGAAAACTAGTGATTCCACACTAACCTAAGTAGGATACAGAAATTATTTTTGTACAACACCACCCAGAATAAGATTCCAAGGAACCTGCTCTAAAATTTGACCCACTCTAAGACCTGCAGATTATAAAGACTGAATGAACAGGAGACATGAACTATAGAAAAATGTACATTCTTTATTACAGCATAAGTACTTTTAAAAAGACATTTCATTTAATTGATGTTTTAAGCTAAAATAGACCAAATACCATGCACTCTCTCATTCACACATAAAAGTGGTCAGTTGAAGTGTAAGAAGTCCATAAGGTAATTACAGAAATACACAGCAGCACACAAAATGAGTCCAAAAGTCACTGTGTACTGGTCCAATGGAAATGCTTAATGCACACACAACACAGAAAGAAGGGGGTGAAAAAAGAGGAAGAGGAAGAAGAAACTCGTGCCAATCCTGTAGCAGTAAATTTGAAAATAATTGAGAATTTTAACCGATATGAGTTAAGTGAGCACAGAAATACTTACCTGTAGCACTTTGTAGGCGTAAGGCACTGAGATGATCCAAGCGGCAATTACACACGGACAAAACCAGAATTATCGAATGAACCCACATACACGCAAGGAATAACCCACGAAGCATGTGCAGAGCCAACAACACCAGAAATCGAACATGAACAAGAAGAAAGTTATGTCAATGAAACAGCGACTCACGGTGTTTGAAGTGGTTTGATCAAACAAACTTTGAGGGCTGGCGGCTCAGCTTCACGACAGCCTACTTGGCGTGCAGACGTCAGAGATGAGAGCAAGGGGAGATGCAGGTAAATTACCTCTGCAAAAACACAACTGGCCAGCCAACGGATGTGCGTGCCACTACACCAATATGGCCGACTTTCTGTTCATCATAGGGCAGAGCTCCAATTCAACTTTAGGCTTGTCTCATGGAGCTCTATTACTGTTCTGAATTTCATGAGCCTTCTCCTGAACTGACCTGTTCCCACTCCCAACGGGGTCCAATTTGTGGTCGCGGTGCAGTATGGTACACATCAGACATTGTCGTGATGCCCATTTTATCAAATTTTATGCTAGGCCGGTTGATCCTATACCCCCATGTGACACTTTTCAGGGATATTCAGTGGGTCAAAAATGCAATTATTTTTAGGGAAAAATAAGAAGATGAAACCATAATGCCCCTCACCAATTATTTTGTTACTGACTCGGGCCAAATATGTGAACCTCTCTCTTCAAACACAAACCCTACATATAGTCTCCCCATAACTTTTATCTATTCACTTACCACAGCTTTTTCCACTAGTCCCTCAAGGTCCCACTTGTCGTCCTCCTTTATTTCCTTATTGGCTGGGCCCATCGTAGTTCACCTGCTGAATTAAAGCACCTCTAAATCAGCAGTGTCATTATCATCACAGGCACTGACTAATGTCCCTCAACGCAAGCTCCGTAATGCCACAATCAATACAGCCCTTTTAATTATTAAGTGGGCAGCGGTGAGCTGTTAGCATTAGCAGCGCCCAAGGTTCATAAATGATTAAATGCATTCAGTCTGACCAGTCACCAAATGTGTGTGTGTATGTGTGTGTATGTGTGTGTGTGTGTGTGTGTGTGTTTGTGTGTCTGAGACAGGGAGGGGCCACTAAGAAAATATGTGATTGTCAATGAAAGATTTTGGCCTGGTTTCAAGGACTGCTGCTTATAGATGAACTGCGTTAAGCACAGATTTAGCCATAATGAAGGTATAAAACTGCTTTGATTTGAACAGTATAGCGTTGGCTCGGTTGTATTATGACTCTATTATGTAGGTCTATAAGAAATCCTCTGAATATAACTTCAGTACTGCACATATATACCATCCTAGGCTACTGTGTAATATCTAAAATAGAAAAAATATACAATAGATGTTGCTTTGAAGTTATGCTTATGGTTCAGTTGTCCTCGACAGTTAAATAGGAATGTCAATAGCACTGCCTGCTTCATATGAATTCCTTGGATAAGTTAGTACCACAAAGTTTCTCTATAATATAATCCCTTTCCTTTTACTTGCGAGGAAGTATTTTCCCCCAAAAATGATTTAAGATAAGATTAAATGAGAAAACTTTTATTCTTACCAAAATGGGCAATAAAAAGTGCAGCAGGAGTAGAATATGAATGGGAATAGAATAAATCAAGTTATAAAAGGAGCATGTCTAACTAAATAATTTAAAATATTTGGTTTAAAGAGTAAAATACAATCAAAGTACAATTCTAAAAGTAAATTCTACAAAAATGATGTACAAGAAGTAACTGTGGGTAAGTATAACAAATAAGACAGTAGACATAGTGGAGTTTTGTGTTCACTCTGTAAAGGTGGTTGTGTGTGACCCTCAAATACTGATTGGAAAGCATTTGTACAATTGTCCTCAGTCAGTTTAGGCGTTGGCTTGTAATGTGCCTGTTAGTGCTTATGCGTTTGGAAAACTTTGAACAACTCAATAATACAAGATGATAGACATAATTTATAATAAACAAATAACAACATTTTTATTAAGAATGGTTCAGACTTAGAAATGACTTGGACTACCTTTTGTCACAGCTCCCAAACCCTTTAACACGCTGTTAATATATAGAACAGCTTTTTCAGTGGGAGAAGTGAAACTAGGGTGGACCGCCCAGGCGCAGCCAATCAGAGCCCTGCTTCAGAGCTCTGCTTTCTGCACTTACTTCCAGGTTGGCAAGAAATATTGGTAGCACGCAGCAAAGTGGTGCTTTTACAATATACTCTATGGGGAAAGCACAATTTGTACTCATTTACAAAAGAAATGCTGGGTACTCCCGCTTTAATTAATAGCTGAATACCCTAACTTAGCTGAATCATTCTTGCTTAACTGTTAGTTCATTATGAATTAAGTCTGTCTGTGTGGTTTATTAAGGATATTTAAAGCCCCAGTATGTCACTTTTTAACAAGAAAATAAACAAAAATAAAGCATGTTTTTCTGAGCGAGCTTGCATCTCCACAAAACCTCCTTCCTCTATAATATTCCATAGTATGGCATAAACACACATCTATCTACATGGAGAATGTTCTGAAGTATGGTTTTAACTTCCTGTTTCCATGAAATCATGCAGTTGACTGAAAGCTACATACTATCACTTTAAGGTGTATTATTATAAAGTGTAACCATTTTCCCCATTCAAAACAAATTTGGGTATTTTTGCTCAGCATGTGCTGGAGCTGTCCACTGTAGCATGGTGCTGGAACTATACACTGTACTTAGCAGCAGCATGTTCTCTGTTGGGAGCAGAGTGTGTCTTTGCATGTTTGAAGAAATCCTTTACATTTGCCAGTATGTGAGCACTTTTCTCTGCAGGTGCCAGGAACTTAATTGTTTTTCGCTTCGCTTCTTTGAGCTTTGGAAATACTTGAACCTCGTCACCAGAGCCTCTGGTTGTACAGAAAGCTGAAAATGTGCACAGCATGGTAAACTTCTGACATTGGCCTTTGTAGTCACATTGTCTTTGATATTCTGCATGCTCTAAAAGCCAAAGAGAGAGGCCGCATAGGTGGCAAGAGGAGCAATTAGCAGATTCAACGCGCAACAGGCAAGAAACACATACATTTGGGTTTTTAATAGCTGTTCCTCAGTCATGCATTAACACGAAAACAAACAAATGAGGGATGGTTTAAATAAAATAAAATAAAATAACATAAAA
>KN475912.1:4858-22695 GCA_000787095.1 Periophthalmodon schlosseri
CAGGAATGGTGACAAATTGACAAAATAGTGATTTAGTTATGAGAGTATTTTGATCATGTTCATGTGTGGGTTCAGGGAAGTATGTTGACACATGCTTGCTTCTGGTATTTAGTTACAATCTATGGCACGCGTATATTATAATTTCAAGTTTTGTGCATTTTAAATTGCAATATTGATCTCAATTAACTTGATTATATAAACAAATCCATTCCAGCAGATTAAAGAAAAAACTTAAGCAGTGGGAGTGTATTGGGGGCAGGTGAAAATGAGACATGCAGGACAGTAAGATTTCTCATAACTTCGAGTAGAGGTGGAATTTACAAAATTTCGATCACGTTTTTCTTGGAGCCAGATCACAATTTCGATTAGATCACAAATTTGCATGTAAACTTGCCATTTTTTCAGTTGCCTTGAGGAGGTAACTAAACTCACCTGCTTCTTCTGAAAGTTCACATTTCATTGCAGTCACTCAGAGCATTGCTGAGGCTGACCAATATAAGGAGGTGTGGGTGGGAAAAAGTCTCTTTGAGCATAAAGCTGCATTCAAGAGAAAATCAGAATTTGACGGGTTTACCCAAATCTCTCTTTCTGGTGCCAGACTGAATGTCCAACAGAATGTCCAACAAATGCACTGTAATGCATCTTCTAAATGAAATTACACCAATTACAACAATGGTATTGTGTGTAGGCCTGTCATAATAATCACTATATTAACTCATTGTTCAATACATGAAAGCTGGAACAATATATTTTGGGGCTCAATATTTATTGAGGGAACTTTTAATTTGCATAATATGCTAAGATTTGAGCTGTAGAGGGTTGAATAAGTCACTATGACTAATTATTGCTTGCAGCTATTTATTTGTTGCAGCACAGGCATTTAAAAAACACTGTATATTTAAAAATGTTTTTGTTGGGATTCTCTTGCTGTATTTTAAGTGTATCTGTGGCATAAAATAGTTTCAATATTATTGTTTCTCGCAGTATATCTCTACAACAATATATCGTGCTTCAAAATGTGTTACCGTGACAGGCCTAATTATGTGCTATGTTTGTGTGTAACTATAACGTATTTTTCACAATATTTCAAATAATATACTAGCCATCACCTCTAAGTGGTTCTATGATGGGTATTGACACACACTTGTATAGAGATAGACTTGTTTGTGTACGCTCTAATTGTATTTGGGAGATGAGTGTCTGCTGTCAGGTGTAGCTCCCTCTTCCATACGAATGCTAACTGTCCGTGTGGGCAGTGCATGTTAAATATGGGGGGCTTAGGTGGGATTACATTGTCACTTCTGTCCTGACTCTCTCCTGTTGACAGATTAGAGCTAATCTGACCGCTGTGGTGTGTGTAAACAGTGAGGAGCCTCTGTCACTTTTCCTGCTCCGAGTGGAAGTATTTATATGCCGGTAAATGGACCCAGGCCCAGTTTATAGCCTCTACAAGTCTGTGCAAACCAACATTTTAGAAACACTAACTTCACAGTGAGCAGAGGTGGGAGATGCATCCAAACATGTATAATATTCCAGTAGTTGTTTTGGAATTATACAAAAGCAGAATATCAATTATATCTATTACTTTTGTTGCGATACTAAAATTTCAAACTCAATTTCGGTACTAAGGAATCGACTCTATGCTTAATACTGATCCTGATACCACGATGATAATAAAAAAAAAAAAACACATTTTCAACATTTCATCTTAGAAGTGTCTTTTATATTACCATGTAGCTTTATATCTGTATAATCCCTTAGTCGTCCAAGTAGGTTCCATAGTGGTCCATGGGCGTATACTAGTGTATGTGTCTTATACTTGTTCTGATATTCATATGATGTTCATTTCTGTCCTGTGAATGTGACTTTTTTTTTTTTTTTTTTTTAGTATCGATACCTGCTCAAATGAATATGTCGTTTTGATACTAGCTTATACTAGCTTTGTCTGATTTTCGACACTTTTAACAACTATACTATCTATAAAAGACTATGAAATGTGAAGGAACAGAACGTAGCTCAGCGTTGTTGACAAATGCACTTTAACTGTATCCTTTGGGCTGTGATAAAGCAGGTTGTGTGAGTAATGAAGCGCTTGTTTTGGTCACCAGGAACAACATGGTCTGAGCCGCTTGATTAGGAAGCTCAGAGGCATCATTAGAAGCAGTCAGTCAGCCGTGCATATCAGCAGGTTGTGTTGTGTTTACGAGACTGCAGCCTTTCACTGTTTAAGCTCGTTCACCTACTGGGATGAAAAGGCGTTTGAATATTTGAGATCCTTAATTTTAGACCAAACTGGGACAAAGTTTCAGTTGGGCGGCTGGGTGATATGACAAATAATAATGTTTTTGTTTTTTTTTCTCATTGATCCATCTCCATTTTTGATCATTTTATCCTATTTAAACCAAAATGGCTTTCAATATAAATTTTCTGAACATAATAATAAAAATACAAAACAATACAGATTTAATCATTGGCATTTAAAAGTGCTCTACTACTACTACTTTTCTGATTTGTCTCCATGGAGATATTATAGCTTTGCCTGGAATGTTCTGCAGTGTGGCCGTGAACTCGTCTCAATGGAGATAAGCTGATGATGCCACCAGGCCAAGTTATGGGTTATATCTATGGAGAGGTGAGTCCGCTCATGTTGGCAGAAACATTTCCATTGAGGCAACCACCACCAGAAACGTTACAAAATGCACCTTTTAACACAAAAATAGTAAGTATTATATTCAAAAAGAGCCCAGCATATCACTGATGATTAGAAATGACAGAATCTCTCAGATGTGATTAGCTGCACAGCCCTACCTTTTAGACAAGGCCTGGACATCACATTATGATGTAAACACTGTAAACAAACACGCTAGGTCATGTGCTAGATCATGTGCTATGTACCTTCTTAAAAACAAATAACATTAAGTAATTATATTTCCCATTTCCCACAACAGCTAGATATCCTTAATACCTTTTACACCTGTATCGTGGGAGTCTTTTCACAAAAATATATTAAAACATAAATTGCAAATCTAATTGCAGTTGCAAATGCTTGTCAGAAAAATCACAATGGGATATTTTTCTAAAATCATTCAGCCCTATGGCCCTACAATGAGTATCAACTCATGATTCTGTAATATTATAAACTAGCAATAAACAAGGAGTTTTTTTGGTAATATAATACATATATACAAGTAAAATTATACTTGCTGTGGTTGTTTAGGGCGCTGTGATTGGTTGGAGCCTGATTTTGTGAAACAAAAGCATAGGACAGAACTGTGAGCATTCATGCAGAAAACATGTCCTACTTGGACAGACATGCATCACAATGTCTCACACTGTCTGAGGACATCTACAAATCTAGTGACAAAGTGCATAGTCAAGCATAGTCTGGAAACAATAAAAAAAAAAAAAGTTTTTTTGCTATTCTATTTTTGCAACATTAACCATTTTGTAATTTGAATTGCATTACATCTATTTATGTTTTGCTCTTTGTTATTTTATTTTAATGTGAGCTACTGTGTCCAAGTCATTTCCTCTGTGGATCATTAAAGTTTGTCTAAGTCTTTTCATCCATCTCACGATGAGAGACCTGTGTAAAGGGCGCTAAACTAACAGACTTAAACTGTACAAAGTCAGAGATGATGTCATTTCCTGAATGACTGCTTCTTATAAATAGCACTTTTAAAAGCAGCCTCCTGTGTGTCATTTGCTAGGGCTGGCCTCAGTTGCATTAGTACACAGAGGTTACCATGGCAACGCTGTGTTTTTCAACTGCACTTGGGATTTTTAGAGCGACTCACGCCTCATTTAGACCAACTCCGTCACGTCAAATGGGCGTCTGCCGCACAGCAATTTTACACATTCCAGTTTACATTGAGCATGTGCGTCAGGGATGCGTCTGATTATTATAAAATATTTTTAACAATGCATTCAGGGTATTGAACTTGTATAAAACTGCATATTTAACTACATGTTTAGTAGATAATACCGCGGTGAAACAGTTTGCATATCGCCTACCTGATGACTGACAAGTTTATATATAATGCAAAGATTTATTTTGCTAACTTATTGCCAACTGTGATTTTGAACCGTTTAGATCTGCACAGCAGTGGGCAATAGACAGGTGATCAATACAGTGAGACATTCAACATAAGTTAGTTTTGATCTTTTAATAAGGTTTGGTGATGTTTTTGAGATTATAGTGGTACAATTATTTAAGTCTGCAGTACAGCATATAAACATTGATCTGAGGGCCCTGGGCCATAGTTTGGACACCCTAGTTTAGAGAGATGGGAGGCTCTATGTTGAAATGGCAAAGTCTGTGTGTATTCAGGCAACTATCAGTTACACAAAGTTGTTTATTAATTATTAATTACAACCATGTAGAAGAGAATTCTGTGAGCAAATATGGTAGACGTAGATCGATCTGATGCCATTTCAGGCACACATAGTGTTCTGTGCTGTTTCAGAAATGAAAATACTTATTGTTTGTCTGGACTTGCAGAAGTTGCTGAGGAGTGATCTGCATACACAGGGCACTGTCGGAGAAGCACTGGTCTGGACTCTACTTCAGAATGTTTTACCTGCTGCTGCTATAGTACTGGTCACTGGACTGTTCACTGGACCATTCACTAGGCCTGTCATGATAACAAATTTTGAAGTGCAGTTATATTGATGAAGTAAATGACGATAAGCGATAATATTGAAATTAATTTATGCCGATGACACAACAACCCAAAAGCAGATTTATACCACAAAAACTATTGTAAATGTGTGATATTGTCTAAAAAGATTATATAAACAGCAGAATGAAACACTTTAGTACCTGGTTTGTATCTATGAGTCGTAGAAGTTATTAATTATTTCTCAAATCTTATCATATTGCCAAAAAATAACCAAAAAAAACCCCCCCCAAAAAAATATGGTTCCAGCTTTCATATATTGAACGATAAATTGATATAGTAATTATCAAGACAGGCCTACTGTTCACTGGACTGTTCACTGGACTGTTAATTGGACTGTTCACTGGACTGTTCACTGATGAGTGTTAGGGAGCTCTCTAGTTTCACTTTCTCTAAACACCGTTGGGTTGTATAGGATGTTGTTTTAATATATGCACATTGTCTGAACCAAGTTAAAAGGTTTTACTACCTCGAGTGGTAACACTTTACTTAATTTGTTCCTCAAACCACTTTTTGCATTTCGCAGACAGACCGGAACTGTTTCATGTGTGTTTGCTTCTGTGAGTTAAGAGACTGATGTGTGACATAGATGTAGTGAGATGTAGCTTAGAAACGGCAGCCAAATCTGGACGTTTCATTTATTTATTTCCTTTATTATTAAAAAAACATTTGGGTTTGGAGTAGTTTTCCATTTTCTTCTTCTTGTGTGTACTGGTTTTGTACTGTTTTTTTTGTCCTGTTTACAAACGCTGCTGAAGGCTTCTTGGGTATTGCTTGGTGTATGCTGCCATCTTCTGGTTGAGGGATAGTAATGCCCTTTTTAATAACTTATAAGTGGCAACTAATCTCCAACTATTGGATCTAATAGAAACACCTTCTACATTTTCACAAAATTAATTTAATAATAATGGCTTTATAGTAATGACATGAGTGAAGTCATTTTAATTTAAATTTCTAATTAATCTAGAAAATGTAGAATTCCTAATTGATTCTTTTTCTCTTCCTCTCTCCTCTTCTTCTTTTGTCCTTTTCTTCTGGGTCCATCCTTTCACAGACTCTCAAACGGCTGATTCCTGATGAGGTACGGTTCTTCCAGATTGTTGATATGTTTAACCTCACATATATTTATATACAAAGAGTTGAAGCACATTCAACTCTTTGCATCTAAATATATGTGTCAAAGCATGCTCCCACTTGTGTGTCTCTCACTAACCCTGAATTCCTAATGAAGCTGTTCAACTAGTTTGTGGAATTGTCTTATGTCTTGGTTCTTGAAGGTACACACACATATTCACTTATTTTACTGTTACGGAATCAACAATTTGTACAAATAAGCCTTTCGGTCACTCCACTCTTTATTGTTATAGGCGTTATATAGAGGACTTTTTGATCATTCAAAAGAATTCAGCAACAATGTTTTGAATAGTTTGCTATCACAACACACCTACTTTTTACACATCTTGTAGCTGATTCCACTTACACTAGTCTTGATGGATTCTTGTCAGTCAAGGACTAAATTTATGAGCTGTTCAGTGGTGTCAAATGACTCTGTCCCTGACAACTCAAGACAAGTTTAAATGAAACAATAAAAAACCCTCACCTCCACCACTGACCTTTACAAAGTTTGTAAAAGGTGCATTTTTGAAGTTTGATATTGCTAATGAAAATATAGACAATAAGCGATAATATTGAAGCTTAATGATGCCTTTGACGCAATAACCCTAAAGCAGGATTGTGCTAAAAAAAAACAATTCTAAATGAGAAACATTGTTAAAAAATATGACCTGCAATAAATTACTAGCAGAAGGAAACACTTTTGTAGTTAGTTTGCATTGACCGCCCCCCCCCAAAAAAAAACAACAAACCAAAACAAAACACATTGTTCCATCTAACAGATTTTGAACGTCGATGCAGTGATTATTGTGGCCTAGGTGTGATCACACATGCACAAACAACACATCAAAATTGTCACTAACCGGAAACTAAACCTGGACTAAACCTGGACTAAACCGAGCCTAAACCGAGCTACAACAGGACCAAACAAATTGTACATCCAAACCAAGATGACCACACTGCTTAAGAGACTGTGTGTCACACCACAGAAGTTTCCTCTGCTGTACTTTTAAGAGTTGTTTCTGTGTTTGTAAAGAGTGTTTTACTGGGTTACACAGTTGGAGCGCTTTACCAGCATGAGGATGAAGAAGGACAAGGAAAAGCCTGGTCAAATGCCCAGCCAACGTCACTCGTCTGCCGCCAGCTACGAGTTCAGCTCCCAGAGCCCCATGATGCAGGACCACTCGGACGAGTACGTGCTGGAGCTCTTCGAACAGATGCTGGTAAGAGATCAGGAAACCAACTAGACAAAATCAGTGCACAGTACAACATGGTGTTTTGTAGACAATCTTTGTCATTTATTTTGACTTATAGTGCCACCTTGTGGCAAATTGCATATAACTTGTACAACTTCTGATTCAAGTCAAACTGTTCTAGTATTTAAGGTACTGCTACTGTTCTTTTTGCCATATGTAATATTCCAAACATGAAACACTTCTATGTCTATTTTGCTGTAATTCTGTGCAAACATCCCATACTTTGCTCATCTGTAGGTGGATATGAACCTAAATGAGGAGAAGCAGCAGCCTCTTAGAGAGAAGGACATTGTGATTAAACGTGAGATGGTTTCACAATACCTCCATACATCCAAAGCTGTAAGTAGTAAAACATATGGCACTATTATCTGCCATTAACTTTTTGTCCTGTAAAAATACTGCAACTATTTATTTGTTTATGTTTGTCAGGGCCAAAACCAAAAGGAAAGCTCTAGATCTGCAGTGATGTACATCCATGAGCTGCAGGAAGACTACCGCGACCCTCAGCTGTTGCTGGGCTGTCTGGAGTCTCTCAGAGTGTCCCTCAATAACAACCCTGTCAGGTGAGACAAAAGACGTGTGACATGTGTGCAGACCCAGTGTTAAAGCCCTCCTCTGTCACAATTATGGGCTCAACTACTGGAGCCAAACTACTGAATCTGGACATGACATGGAATGTAAATGTCGTTACTTCATGATTTATGAGATGTTGATCCTTAATAGTTTAAATATCACAAGTCTATATCCTCAGTCTAGAATTAATGTAATTTGATAAAATCCTGACTTGCATTTTCCCTGTCCAATATTTGAACGCTTGTGCTTTCTGTAAGCATATTCACAGTAGAGGCACATATCTTGTTTGAAATTGTTATGAAAGGCAGATGGTTTATGTCCAAGAAAACAGTGATTTAAAAACTGTAAAAATGGAAGTCAAATATTAAGTGCATGCGCACATTGACCACTATGAAAACTCTTAAAACTTTTGTGGCAGATTCCTCACATTTTCAGTTGGTGATGATGGCATTCTGATTAATTGACCTGCAGTTTAGAAAGAATCGCTAATGGACAGATCTGTGCTGTATGTTTTACCTTCACAACACTGGAGTGTGTCCTTCAGTTCTCCTTTGGCTTCTTCTGTGCTTTTGTGCTCTCACGCACATGAGCTTTTAAAAATATACACACTTCTTTGTATTGGGACACAGCCCATGTAAAACAATAGTCTCTTCTCAGTTTTTTTAAACACTGTTCCAAACTTGTTGTTGCCATGATTTACAAACGCATTGTCCTCAATTCAAATCTAAACATTTTTGTGATGGCTTATGCTGCTTTCATGTGGTCCTCGGGAACTCTGAAAAAATGTTTTTCTGATTTGAAAAATGTACATGAACGCTTGCACAAGTCAGAAAACAAACTTGGGAACTCCGAGCCCCGACTTCCACACCTGACGTCACCTGCTGTATGAAATTCAGCTGATTGTTCAATTTATCTTAAACGTTTGAGCTCTTTGACTAAACATTATGTATTTAGGGGTTTACTGTCTTCTTGTCTCTTACTGTCTCTTGGAACCCCGAGTTTCAGAGGACATGAATGCAGCATTTCAGAGGACATGAACGCAGCATTTCAGAGGACATGAACGCAGCATTAGCTCATCTCTGCAGCGGCATACTGAGCCCTTAGCCTATCATGGTACAAAGTAATAAGAAATGTTATATTCTTTTGCCTTTTCCAGTTGGGTGCAAACCTTTGGAGATCAGGGTCTAACATTGTTACTAACTCGTCTTCGAGGACTCCAAGAAGATAAACACGAGTATCCGTAAGTTGCTCAAACCAAGTACAAAATTAAAGTATTTTTCATCGTGTTTTGGTCATTGTGTTACATGTGCCCCTTTTCAGAATGAGGATGGCGATAAAATGTCAGCATGAGATAATTCGATGTCTGAAGGCCTTCATGAATAATAAGGTAAAGGATTGGAAATGGCCACCACTAATATTTATTTGATTGATTTATTAATGAGGTGATTTGAAGGAAAGTATTTTGGTTACCTAAATGAATGAACAATGACTGAATTAAACAAGACTTGAGAAAGTCAACAAGTGAGCTCACTTATATTTAAAACTTGGTCATTTCAGCATGTGAAACCTGCTTTCAAGGCTGTGAATCCAGGCCTTTGTTTTATATTTTTGTAGCTTGACTGTTACTTTTGGTCTTACAACCTAATTTTATTATAATCTTATCCTTTCAAAAACAGTTTATACCAGTTTCTCCCACCGACCCCGAACACAAAAGGTAAAATCTTCCAGCTAAGGTAGTCCTGACCAAGCTGAGCTCAAGATTTGGAGATGGGTCCCCAGGCGCTGCACTGTGGTGCCCACTGCTCCTGACAGGATGCCCCAGTGGCATTGAAGGATAGGTCAAATGCATATGGGGACAATGTTACTTATTGAGACAATGTTACTTATGGGACAATCAAGTATACCTTAACCTTTATGAACCATTTTTGTCATTTTTATATAGTACTTTATATATTGATAGTATTCGCATATGGCTGCAACAAGCATGTGCTGATTTGTATCCAATAATTTATTCAAGATGGATATTACGGTACTTCAGCACCATTTATTGTAAATTGTATCCTTTGAGGGTGCAGTATTTACCATTTTTAATCTTTTAGGTTTTATGATGTTGCCCACCTTCTTATGCCTATTTTTGTTTTTTTAGTATGGTTTAAAGTCCATGCTGGAGTCCGGTGAAGGCATACCTCTGCTGGTCAGAGCCATGAACCCTACAGTGCCTCACATGATGGTGGATGCTGTCAAGTTGCTTTCTGCCATTTCTATTTTGGAACACCCTGAGAATCTGTAAGGAAATAAATATAACATGATGTTGCACAGACTTTTGACTTTGATGCAAAAACATTTGTTGTGTTTGCCATTTTCAGTCATGAGCGGGTTCTGGAGGCCATAACCGAGGAGGCAGAGAAAAGGGACGTTGAGCGTTTTCAGCCTTTGTTGTCTGGAATGAACACTCACAATATTGCTCTTAAGGTAGTTGCACAAATTGGTATTTACATTAGTCTTTCTGATTACACATCACAGCACTCATTTATACAGCAGAAGATGAGCACACAAGATATTGGCTTTACTTGCTGTGCCTCTACCCAGCTTTGATGCTTTTCTTCTGATTCTTAGTGAGCCAAACCAATGCTCAAACGTGGCCTCAAGACTGGTTCTTTTTAACATCCATAGTATACTTTTTAATATTAAAAGCAGTCACCTTTATAATGTTGTACCCATGCTTGTGAGCTGTTATTTGCACAAACAGACAACAACGTGCATTGGCAGTTATTAGCTGACACTCCCTGAAACATTGTTATTGCCCCCTTCATTGCTGTTATGAGGTTGGAGTCCTAGGTACAAGCACAAGCACATCATGCTATGTAGTGCTGAGGATGGACCAGTGGCAAAGGACCTTTTGATGTGTGTTGGCTGTCATCTATGTGCAATGTGGTCTCTTACTTTTGACACTTTGTGTTTCTGTATAAGTACTGAAAGTATATGTTGTTCTATAAATATTTGATGGGTGTAATATTGACTTCACCGTTTTGAAAACACTACTTCCATCTTGATTTTTATTATCAGTCATATTACGGTGAATCATGCTTATATTTATTTTGCCCAGGGCGGCTGTATGCAACTGATCAATGCTTTGATTAGTCGAGGAGAAGAGTTGGACTTCAGGATCCACCTTCGTTCTGAACTGCTAAGACTCGGACTCAGACATCAACTGACGGTTTGTACAGTTCCCTTAGGATATTCATTTAAGAGTTATGGCCTATAATTATGAGTAATTTCTCATCTTATTTTATATATTACCATCTTTTTGTTTAATTTCGAACCTTTACATTGTAGGAGATACGGACCATTGAAAATGAGGAGCTGAGGGTACAGCTTGCTGTATTTGATGAACAGGCTGAGGATGATTCTGAGGACCTCAGAACACGTCTAGATGACGTCCGCATGGAGATGGAATATCCTTTTAATGGAGTTTGGAACATAAATTACAAAAAGACATAACATGACTGCTTTCAATTCCTAGGGTCATATTTCTCTTTAACTTTAGTCCTAATGATGTGAGAGAGGTGTTTGAGATCCTGGTCAACACAGTGAAGGACTCCAAAGCTGAGGGCCACTTCCTGTCTGTGATACAGCACCTTCTGTTGATCCGCAATGACTATTTGGCCAGGTAAAGCACACTCACCTCCCAAATGCACTTTCATGTTTTTATTGCTTATCAGACACTATATTTAATTATTTGCATCCCTGGTAATGTTTATATTCAAATGTCCTTTCTCACAAACATTTGGACAAATCCTGTTTATGGTGAAATGATGCATCTTACATTTTACAGTTCTGTGATACTTTACCAGAAATCTTACTTTACTTTAGAGGGCTTAACAGATGTATAGTGAAATTAGTATTCAGGAGATTTGCTTAGTTTGCCCTTCTAGTTTACTCTGTTAATTTACCTCTATATGCATTCACACTTTTGTCTATTTGCTGTTTGTTTTTCCTTGAGTGCTGTTTCGGAGCTGTGAAATTAATACATGCAGCGAAGTCTAATTCCATTTTAATAGAAATGAGTGCAATCAACTCTTATCAGCAGAAATATGCTAATGCCTCGCTCCTTGTGTCTCAAAGCCCTTGAGGCTTTGCTAGAAAAACAGAAACAGGCGGAAGAGAATAGCTGAATGACAATACAAAGGTGGAATTATTACAAGAGAAAAGTGCTCAACATTGACTTGGGATAGTTAAATCTTCTCAAAATTTACTGCCTTCTAATTTAAAGCTATTGCTTTTGAAAAAACATTAATTCAGTATATTTTCTTATATTTTATACACATTTTAGCCACAAAGCATGACCAAATTAAAGTAGTTTTTTGTGTGCAATACATTTATTTTTACTATATATGAATTAAAATGTATTTTTCTATCTTCTTAATGGTATTTTTACTGTTCTACAGTACCTCCGTTTGGTCACTTGGTGTCTCTCTCGCTCCACGATAAAATTCCACTCCTTCAGAAAAAAACTCCTCATGTGTAGTGAAGCAGTGAAATAAGTGTTAGACAAAGGCAGAGTGACTAAGAGAAATCAGGAGAGGGTGAGACCGAGACAGAATAAATAAAGTATTGTGACTGTGGCAGGGGTCAGGGAATAAGACACCTCCAGAATTGACTGTCTGTAAAAGCTGCCTGATCAGACGGGGGCTCTGGACATTCACACAGTTTTTCCCTGACAGCCTCATGCAATCAGTCTTTGTGACAAGTAACCAGAGCTGTCATGCTCAAACACACATCCAATTTCAGTTACAGACAAAAGACAGAGACGACACGTGCACCTGTATGCTCTGTGCCAGTCACATCTCTGACTCATTCTCTGCCTCTCCTGATGTTTAGGCAATCAATAATACTGTGTTTATCTAAATTGCACCTCCTAATTGTAATTGTGAACTGAATACACAAATATGTTGTTTTAGCCTCCAAAATGTGCCTTATTTTTCAAATGTTTCTGTCTCCTTCTCTTTCTTTCAGACCACAGTATTACAAGTTGATAGATGAGTGTATAGCACAGATCGTTCTTCACAAGAATGGAGCAGACCCTGACTTCAAATGCCGTCATCTAAACCTCAATATTGAAAGTTTAATAGGTGAGAACTTTGATAAATATACATTTAACTGTGTCTGCTTTCTACCAAAACTTTCTAGACCGCTGTTTGTTTTGCTAGACACAATTCTACAATACTAATATTGCTAAGTTTAAAAACTAAGTGTTAAAAATGCGTTCTGTGGGTAAACTGTATAGAGCACTTTGCGTAACTCCACCACAAGAGGGAGCCAAAGAGGAACTAACAAACTGTGCTACAGGTCTAACAAAGGACATGCTTATGCTTGAAATATCCTAATTTTGTTCTTTTGTTATAATATGTGACATTACAGTTGATTTTGTTGAACTAGTATGTTCATTTTCATATCTTGATAATTTAGGTAGAATCAAGAAAGAATAGGTTATAATTTGTAGTTTAATTTTTAGCTAGTAGTTAATTTCTAGTATTTGATGTCAAAATCAGAGCCTAAAATATGTGAATGGGGCATGAGTTTTTATTTTCAGAGCTTGATTGGCAGTTGTGAATGCCAGCAAACAACACCTGCCGACCACAGTGCACTAAAGCACAGCAGAGCGGCCTCCTGAACATGTCTCACGAGTTGACTCCTTGTTTATGACAGGGCTGCGTTGTGCACTGCATGAGGCGCCAATTGCACCATTTCTAAAAGTGTCCTGACATACACAGGCTGGTTGGCCTCCTTTATGGCTGCCCAAGTTATTATCAGTGGAAAGCAGCCCAATTCTGCCCTGCATGCATTATTTAGTGTTTTTCTTTGAACTCTAAAATTCAGCACAGTTTTCCCGGCACATTCCGTTTCCCTCAGAGCTTTCTATTCAAAGTTTGTCCCATTTAGCCTACCACCATGACAGACATAACCCCCATTACACATCTCATTATGCGTAATGTTTAGAAAAGTGTTTGTGACTGACTTATTGAATGTTATTATTATCATCAAAAATATAGAAAACTTGATTATTTAACTTTGATTTTGTTGAGCTATGTAGTCCCATAAGGTATTTTGCGGCATGTTGGTGGGTTCTATCAGTTTGATTGCCCTCTTGGGTTGTCTTTGATGAAGTGACTGTGGCATTCATCTTGTTGGTAATTAGCTTTTTACAGCTTGAGCTGCAAAAGCCTGTGGATAGTAAACCACTTGTAGACACTCCAATTATGCTGTGAAAGTGCCCCGCTGGTCAGTCCGTTTCCCTTTTGCCGTTGATTCTCTCAAGCAGAACCTTTGATAATGAATGACCCCCAAACTTGTTAATTGACTTTGAGAAAGTGCTTCTACGTTTACATGAAGCCTTATACTGACTAAATCACAATATAACACTAGTAGAAGACACAGAGTAGAACTAATGGATGTCAGTGTTGTTATAAAGTTGTTTTAATTACTTTTCTTGTTGAAATTACATTATTTTTTCCACACTCTTTGCAGATAACATGGTAGACCAGACTAAAGTGGAAACCAGTGAAGCCAAAGCCACTGAACTGGAGAAGAAGGTTAAATACACAATTTCCTATTCATGGATGCAGACATTTTGATTTGCTAATACTTGCTGTTTATCTTGCTGACACGCACTAACAAACATGATAATGGGAGCACTTTATTACACTGCACAGTATTAGAATGGTAGTTGGATATCCTTGGCTGGGTAAAAAAAAGTGTAATTTTGGTCATTACTGGGTAGTTGTTCATGGAAACATCTATCATTCTACTTAAGTTAATGCTAGTATGATAAAACCTAACCAGTGTGAAGGGTATAAATAACCCAGAAACCTGGTGTTTTCTTTGTATTAATATGGAAACAGGGCGGCATTATCCCTCATTATCCCAGTTACCAGGCCATTTTGCATCCTATTACCAAGTCTTTTACTGTGCTGTAATGTGTGACTGAAGCAACCCATCAACAGACTCACTAAGACGATCAGAAGAAATAATTTCTGGTTGGGCTAAAGGAGGTGGACTGATTGTGCTGTTTGTGTCTTATTGGCAAGATAATTACTGAAGGAGCTAAAAGAAGCTATGTACTCTTACAAATTCACTTTGTTCAGTGCCATTTCCAACACACAGTAAATAAAAGAAAACTAATGACTACTGTCCACACTCACCCAATACTTTTGTGTGTCTTAGCTGGATGCAGAGTTGACGGCGCGACATGAGTTGCAGGTGGAACTGAAAAAGCTGGAGGGAGACTATGAGCAAAAGCTACAGGATTTGAGCCAAGAGAAGGAACAGCTGGCCTCTGTTAAACAGGAACGAGAAAAAGAGAACCAGGGACTACAGAAGCAGCTGAGCTCTCTGCAGCTACAGGTACCAGCTCACCGCCCTGTGCTTAGCTTTAGCCTGGTTAATGAGTCCCACTCCACCGTAGTACAAGTAGTATCACACTGACACAATAGTCTTAACAGTGATCAGTCCTATATGTAGACATTTTATTTGTTGCTTTCCTGTCCGTAGTTTTGCAGTTCCACAGTCTAGAAACTGCATGAGAATTAGTTATTCATATTATATATGACTGTTGGACATTAGGGATAGCAAGCCATCTCTAATGTCCAACAGTCATTACATTCTTTGTTTTTATGAAAAATGCAACAGAAATATGATTGCACATATCATTGCACATCTTGTTGAATTCGTGAAAGACATCTTCTCTCCACTAACTGCTTCTTTGATTCTGACATCTGACACTAGTAAGAAGTTTCAAGTTTTTATTAGGTTTGTTGTCTAATGGACCATGTCAAAATCAAATCAGCCTTGTCAGCATTAACTCTTTCCTTATTCTGTTCATGGGAATTCCAGGTTCTACTTCTAAAACATTTCATTTTCAAGGTAAATCTGGGCTTACACTGTGCGATTTAGACACAAATTTTAGGCGCACGACAAGTTTAAAATTGTACCGAATATTGGCTCCTCCATACGTCTATGCCGTGTAGTGTCCAGGGGATTTCGAGCTGCGATTACCTGCTCACCATGAACGCATGGCAGCTGATCGTGCAATTGGGATATCAGACGTGTTTGATATTTATCGTGAGTTGCAGGATCCTAGCACTGCTGTAGGTGGGTGAGAACATCATGTGAACGATAAAATCCAGCTGTAGGTGGATGTAAACACAGCTCCGGTGGGCTGAAGCGAGGTGTGGAGGTGAGCTCAGTTGGGACAATATAAGCGCGCCTGACACGTCTTCTGAACAAATCACCAAACGCACGATAGTCAGAAAAGTTTTGTGACAAAAGCTTTGATCTTTAAACAAAGCAGTGCTAAAGTTAACCTATTTCTGTGATGTTTTGGGAGTCTAATGTGCATGTATGGAAAGATAGTGGGGTCACAACCGTGTCCACAAGCGTACACACTCCCCTCCTCTGGTTCATGGGCCTTGTACAGTGTGAGCAGGTCAGCATATATGAACAACACACTGTACAGTTTGCACACTCCTGTTGTGAACTTCGTACGAAATTCAGTTGCACAGTGTGAGTTTGAGAATAATTTGGAACGTCTTAAAATCGTATGAAATTGTACAGTGTAAGCCCAGTTTAAACGCATAATGGGAGAGGATCCAGACAGAGCAATGAAAGATAAAGAGGACATGAACGTCAAAATGCGTGGTAATATTAGCATTTCTGTACCAAATGGGGACAGCAATAATGCAGTGTTAAAAATAACTTTGGTTTGGAGCAGTTTTAAGTGTTGATTTTGAACTTGACAGTTTTCGTTTCATGCCGGCATTATTAAAGGTATCATAAGACGAACTCTACCTTTTTACCTCTTACCATTAAATTCTACCATTGATGTCTTTCCTAGTCTCCATCTCAAATTTAAACAGATGGGTGATATAGATTATAGGCACCAAAATTCAGTTAATGCCCATTTCTTCTATAAACACAGTTTAGTCAATTGAATGTGAAAACACCTAATATAAAGTATATTAAGATGACTCCTGATTCTCTGCTGTCCACAGAGTAACACAGTAGTGAAGAACACTCTCTGCATGTGTCCTACCTTTATGTGTATATATACTTAATGCTCAGTGTGTCTGTCACTTGATGAAGCTCACTTTATAATTAGCCCAGTTCTCCAACTGTGGCTGATGCCAACAGAGCTGTGTGGTCGTCACACACAAAAACACTGTAGTCTGCCCGAAGCTTCACGAGCCAATACGATTTTCATGAAGAATAATCAATTCTGTTCATTGAAGGTTTCTTCACATGTAGAGATCTTTCACATTCATTTTTTCCAGTTTTATGCTGTGCCCAGCTATTTCTGTTGCTGCCGTCAGAAAGCTTGTTTCAGACCTTTTTATGTTCAAATAAAAGAAACTGCATAAACAAACATCATGTTTAGATGCTCAAACTTACTTTACATTGATAAGCTGTGTTTTGTGTAGTCAAGCCTAGTTGAATTTTCTTCTAATTCATTTCCCTGCTGGCAATTATTATTACTGGCTGTGTCATTGGACTTTGTGATCAATCATGAACTGAATTCAGAATTTTAATTATAAAGTATTTTCTTCCCTAAGAAGTTTTTCTTTTAAACTTTTTAAAATTCTTCATTGAAAATCTATTTGGGCTTGATTACCCCCTGCCAGGCTTCTCTCTTTGTGCCTCATGCTCCAGTCTCTCCTAAAGGCCTCCCAAACTTCATCCGACCCATTTTAATCTGTCTCATCTCTCTTCATTTGCTCACTGTATTTTAGTTTTCTAGTTAAATCTAATCTCTTGGTTGACATGACAATGATTTTGAAAAAGGTGTTTGAAAATCACAGATGAGCTTTGGAGCCCACTAAAATGTCAATAGGTTTATATTCACCTACATTAAAATGGTGTGGTACTGTCTGTTAACTTTACATCAACATTCTTTTCTAGATTGAAAAGCTGCAGAAAGATCTAGAGGAAGCCAAAACTAAAGTTGTCACAGTAACTGTACCCGTGCCAACACCGGGGCTGCCCCCACCACCACCTTTGCCTCCCTCAACCTCTCAGAGTACTGGAACTGGACCTCCACCACCTCCTCCATCCCATGCAGCCATGCCTGTGCCCCCACCTCCTCCGCCCCCTCCACTGCCTGGTATGCCTGGGCCCCCACCCCCTCCCCCCCCCCCACCCCTACCCAGTATGCCCGGGCCCC